>JAODUG010028814.1:0-19443 GCA_027564795.1 Aphredoderus sayanus
CACCGATTTGGCTGCTAATATCACTGTCTCTCTCTTATTCTCTCTCTCTCTCCCTCCCTCTCTCTCTCTCTCTTTCTCTTACTCTCTCTCTTATTCTCTCTCTCTCTCCCTCCCTCTCTCTCCAATCCCCCCTTCACAACACACATTGGCAATTAGAGAGATATTGGAAGTAATAATGAAAATGACTCATAGTCTATTGGACTGTAAGTGCTGCTAATTGCTGACCCGGGAACACCAGGGCGTGTGGCATCATGTGGTCTGCAGCCACAGGAAGCTGCTTGTCACCAGCCCGGCTAATTGCTTGGCTCTTGCCCCAAAGAGAGAAGACATTTCAGGCAGAATATGTTTCTGTGTTCTCAGAATTAACCCAGATCATCTCAGAAATGCCCGGCATCAGCCGCCTGCAGTTAGGCAAGGACATGTTCTACACTACATGGAAACAAGTATTAATGATTAATGGATTTTTCGCCATCACATATGATCTTCCAGCATAAGTGGTGCCAGCAACTGCATACAGACACACACAATATAAGTTTGATAGCTAGTACAGTACACACACACACACACACACACACACAAACACACAAACACACAAACACACAACTGGCTCTAGCAGACTCAAACACAAACACGCAGTCCTGCTGCAAAGACGGCATAACTATGACTTGATGTGCGCAACTAACTGCACCCAGATCTGTAACTAAACATTGTTTTGCTTCCCAGGCCACTTTTCCGCACAACAACAAACAGTAATATTCAGCTGGGAACAACATCAGTTATTATGCCAGGAGTCAGGTGATGAATTAGAGGTGAGGTAGGGTGTATGTGTGTGTATGTGGTCATGCCAAGACAAGGAGTGGTTGAGAATAAAGTTAGTGTAATACTGCAGATAATAAAGGCCCATGAGGGGAAAGATAGGGGAATATTCTGTTACTGTCCTGGGTCATTGAAAGCAGATGGGAGTGAGTGATGATAATTATAATACTAAGTGGTGTTGTTGTGACTTACTGTTGTCTCCAGGGCAACCATAGCTGTCCGGATCGGGCTCACTGTAGTAGTACAGGTCCATTGCCTAAACAAAAACAAATAAAATTACTTTAAAATAAGTATACTGTATCTATCAATATATATATATATATATATATATATACAGTATATATATGTATATTAAGTAAAGAGATCTGTTATTGCCATAATAGCGTATGTACCAACCTTCCATTTTGCCAGGGGTTACTTATACAGTACTATAATGTATGCAGTATACTGTATAGCAGCTTCATCTCTGAATAACTGTACTGTAACATGGGATCTTTTTGAAAGGAACTACTTTGACAAAAAGCTGTTCCATCCTTACAAATTTAGCAACGGGTACAAATAACTTAACCGGAATCATTCCATTTGAATGCAACAGGAACATATTGGATATTTGAGCATTTGCAGAAATGTATAATTTGGGGCTACCTGTTAATGGAGACCGATGCATTACCCATGACCCATGAAAACACATGAAAACGTTATTAACATTAACAACTGAATAATGTGAAATAAGTTGCAAGTAACGAAACCTAAACAAGGGGAATCTTAAAATGTATACCATTGCCTGGAAGAGGTTTTTTTAATATACAGAACTTGTGTTTGTGATTCTGGCCATGAAGCCAGACATAGCCGGCTCATAAAAGTCTGAAGGACCCAGAATTAGGTAATCTGTTCCTTCTGTGTGTGTGTGTGTGTGTGTGTGTGTGTGCATGCAAGAATGAATGAGCTGAGCGACCGAAGCTCAAGGGTGACTTCGGAGAACTGGATGTTTATTGCTTCTGCACGACACACTGACCTTTGTAAAGACACACACACACACACACACACATACACACACTTGAACAACACTTCTGTTCAGTGGAATCCTTCGGTGAAGCAATTTAATTAAGTGACTGCCGATCAATGTTCTTTCCTCACTTCCAAGATCTGGACACACAATCTGTATTGGACCCCCCCTACACACACACACACACACACACACACACACACACACACCACATATCTAAAGCTGAGCTATAATGCTCAACAATGGATCTGTCAGTCAACCTCTGCAGAAAAATCTGAAAAAGAGATTAGATAGAGACTGTGTGTGTGTGTGTGTGTGTGGTGTGTGTTGTGTACACATAGAGGTGAGGATGCCACCAAAATAGGAAGTTTCATCCGAAAGTAAGCACTTCTGAATGTGATGTGACACTTCTAGTTATAGTTCTTAGTAATGCTTGTGAACGTCAACCCTATACATTCAACTGAAAATATGTAGTTTATGTAATGGAAAAATGTTATCTTTAAATTAATAGAATAGTCAATTTTATCATTAACATTTGAACTAGATTGTTTGTATTAACCCAGCCATTAATGTAATAACCATGTAAGAACATATTACATTGTTGGCAAAACATTATTATGTTATTGTTTTAGAAATGTTTTTACATGTACATTATTAGTAAAATATTTACATTATTGACTTTTATTACATTCATAATGGTTACACATTTTTATGTAATTGCCAGTTATTACGTTATTGGTAGTAGTACATTATTGGCTACTACACTCCAGGGATGAAGAAGAGTGAACTCTTTTAATGCATGTATGGTGCAACGTATGTGTGTGTTTGACTTTTTCAAGTTAATATGCTCCATTCAGTACACACTGAGTGGTGTTTTTTAAACATATGGAAACGCACACATACACATACACATAATAGCTTTTGTGGTTTCCCCAAACCTTTTTAAGTTTTCTGTTGTTATTTTTTTCTCGTAGTGTTGTCACTAGCAGCCATAAAGCTGCCAACTTCAAGGAAAAGTGTTAGTAGCACTTTCAGTGAAATGTATTTATCATAACAAATATTATTTTTGCTGGCTGTCATGGTTTTACATTTCAAAGTAACTGTGGGACAGTCTGTTTTGTTTGAATATGGCCGGAAATGTATACAGCATTCACCTAGTTTGCGAGAATTTATCACTGCTCTGAATATCCTCCCAGGAGGGCCTTTGGGAGAAAGCAGAAAGTGTGTGCGTTTGCGTCTGCGTGTGTGCATGCGTGTTGTTTATTTCTCATCAGTTACTTTTGGAGGTGATGCTTTCAGCATTCTGTCAAACAGTGTTTCTTTGATCTCATCCCAGGTCTCAATATAGCTAACAGTCACCTCATGTATTGCTCTCTCTCGCTCTCTCTCTCCATTTCTCTGGCTCCCACTCAATTTCTTTCTTTCCCACACTGTTCATTCGGCATATTGTTTACTCTGTCACATCACCTTGTGGTCAACAATAATTGGGGACACCCCCATGCCCCCCCCCCCTCTCTCTCTCTCTCTCTCGCTCTCTCCCTTCTCATTTGTTTATTATTTGGATCTGTAACCATAGTGATAGGAAAACTACACCTTCTGTTCATTCATATTTATATTTTCTAAAGGAGAGAAAGAAAGTTTGTCTTCAAGAGTTGTGAGCGATATGGAGAAATAATGTTTTGTGTGCATACTGAGTCACTGGGCGGTGGAGGCTATGGAGGCTATTATGATGTAATAACGTAAAGAATGTTGGAAAATAGCTGAAAGCTTTCCACTTTTTACCATCAAAGCAATGTCATTGCCATGTCAATGTTATTAGAATACCCGCGATATATTAACAAATAGCTATTGTGGTAGCATTGTTTACCTAGTCATAGCCAAAAGGTCATGGGTTCTATTCCCATTGTAAGCATTTTGAAACTACTGGACAGCCTTTAACCAATCAGCGTTGTTGTTTATAGAAAAAACAGATAAAAGGTTTGACTACAATGTCATTGCACTTACCCACCCCCACTGGTCACTGATTGGTCCACCATCCATGTGGCTGTGCCAACACTAAAAACACCAGGGTTTCCACACTATAATCTCAGCTCAAATTGAGCTGAGCTGTGATAGTTTGGAATATTTTGCTGAGCTGAGATTTTCTGGCAACACCAGGCTATATAATTTATGGTCTGACACTAAAAACGAAATATATTGTATAGAACATAACTCCACAAACACAATATATATAGGCTATTGCTTGAGCTGAATGTCCTAGCCTTTAGCCATAGCTTGTCTTTAGCCATAGCTAGCCTTTAGCTATAGCTCGTTTTTAGCCTAGCTAGCCTTTAGCCTATCTAGCCTATAGCCATAGCTAGTCTTTAGCCTATCTAGCCTATAGCCATAGCTAGCATTTAGCCTTAGCTCGTTCACCTGCGTGCGTTGGCGTGGCTGCCAGGTGTCCTCTAAGGTGTAGCTGATGTAGGGTCCACTGCACACACAGCACTCCATCATGACAGGGCTGGCCATGAGGGGCGTGGCATGGACCCCCCAGGGGTGACAGCCGCCCACCTGGCTCTCTGACTCCGCCTCCTTCTGCTTACTCCCACCATCACCATGGTGACGGGCCAGCATCTTCCACTTCCTCACCTGTGGGTTGATAGACATCTGATGGATAATTCTCACAAACATTATTTGTTTTATTGTGTTTTTACTGCGTACTTGTTTTTTAGAAGGCATATAAGTTATTATTCATTGTTGTTTCAGCTTGAATGTAATTTTCAGTAGTCTGATCACTCACATGTTAAAATGATGACCATCTGTTGACCTGTCCAGACCATTGATCATTGACCATTGACTACCTCTTGTTGTCTTTGTACTGTAAGCCCCCGATCGTGTTTTTCATTGTCAGTTGTATCTCAATTGATTACCATTGTAAACAGACGGCTTTATTATCATTGTAAATTACCACCTCTTGAAGGTGTTATTACTAACCAGCCCTGTTTTGTCATTAGTGTAAGTGTCTTTTCTAACTCAGAAGCATACTGAATTTCATGCTATATGTGTTTCTCCTTGGCCAGATATATTAAAGTAAGACACACATCACGTCAAAGAATGTATTTCTGTAGGGCTAACGATGATAACTCAAAAGGTCTTACGTTATATAACAACAAAATGGCGGGTAATTACGCACACCAGAGTCGAGCCATTTACTTGATAAGTTGAGACACATCATTATATGGGGATCACATTTGTCTGCGTGATGCTGTGATTCAGCGAAGCGGCGCACACATTCGGGCTCTTAGCTGTAATCTCTTTTCTTATGGGAGTGGCTGAGCTAACAGGGTTACATGCTCTCTCGAGAAGGCTTTGCTCAAATACCCAACACAATACAGCAATAACACGGGTTCTTCATTTGGCATACACATACACACATACACACACACACACACACACACACACACACACACACGTTGTACAACACACACACTATATTGAGTGCACAAGGTTCTTGCCGGTACATACAAACTTACATTACAGTATAATGCACTCAACAAACATGAAAGAGCAGTCATAATTTGATAGAGAGAGATCTCTCTCGCTCTCTCTATCCTCTCTCATACATACAGCACAGAGCAGGAGGATACATTCTCAAGGAAACCCAGTAGCAATAGATGTGCTAGTGACCTGGAATGAGTACAGTAATGTAAGGTAATGCTGTCCTTGGCAGGCGGAGGCGACATGCTTAGCAACCAGAGCCTTTGAAAATGAGAGCCGCATAAGGCCTCTGCGTGTTTCCTCCAATTGCATAAGGTATTGCCTGTGCTTGGTGTAGTGTGTGTGTGTGTGTGTGTGTGTGTGTGTGTGGGTGGGTGGCTGAGTGTGTGAGCAAGTGCATGCGGGGGTGGATGTGGGTGTGCGACTGTGCGTGTGTGCATCTAAAGCTGCAACTTTGCAAAAAAGTTTCCCCGAGAGTGAAATGGAAGCTCCCTAGCTTATAAATGTCCACCTATACTGGGAGGACAGTATGGACCCAAGCTGTTACTGAGAGCGTCAAATACATTATGGCGGCCAATATGTGTGTGTAAGGAAATGGTTATCCATTCCCAATGGTTGGCTTCTTACTGTTTGAAGGGCAGTGTTTCCTGAAAACAACGAATATATGACCTATGGACGGCTCATTAGCTAAATGTTTGTCTGTTTCTCAATCTCTTGAGTGATTTATCCTCGGTTGTAACCTCTGTACTTAATCTTATTCTGAGAAAGGTGACACACATTCCTTTGTGGAGCAGAAAGATAGTGCAAGACAGGAAGTGCAACAGACACACACACTAATGCATTACAGTACATATAGTATATTTTCTTTGGCCTCTCTGCCCCATTTTGAACTCTCATTCTTTCCCTTGGCTTTGGGTCTGTCCGTACAAGAATATAAATCAACAGCATTCTGCACCTACTCTCATAACCCCGCCTTACACTACCTTTTTGTTATAAAGTTGCTAGCTCAAATTATCCTTCACAAAATGATCTTTGTAAGGCCAGGTCAGAGAACACCTATAAACGGGAAAAAAAACATTATTAACAAGTTGACATTATGTGGTAGGTATGTCTTTGTTATATAATGCATCATGTGCACCCCACACAAGGCAAGCATACTGTACTAGCTAACAGTGTATCAGACATCATAGTTCATCATTATTCGAGGCATGTAATATAGCAGCCTATACACTAGGGTGTTTAAGGGTAAGACAGCTTATGGTCCCTTTGACCTTGTCTGGCTCATCCCACCTTCTCGGGTGGGTGCCACCGGTCCAGCTCTAATGGCCCGCGTGACGTCCCATATATGTCTGGGCCTCAACATGTAATGAGGTGCGAGGAAGGAGTTGAGCTGGCAGGGCAGAACAAGAGAATCCAGTGCATGCAGACTCAGAGATAAAGGGAGAAGGAATATACCGGAACGAAAGAGAGAAGAGAAATAGAGGCACAAAGTAGGAGAGAGGGTCTTGCTCAATCACCCCTCCCCTTCTGTCTGAGATAAAACTTGCTCATTAACACCAAGGTCACTGCTCTGTCCTCCTTTTTCCTCACTTTTCTGTTCCCAGAGCTCAGCTGAGGGGCCTAACAAAGACACAGTCGAAGAGGGAGATGGGGGAGAGCAGATTCCAGTTCAGAAAGGCAGAGAAGAGTGATTTAGGCAGGGTGGAAAAACAACTCAAAGACCAAGTCTATCTCACAGAACAAGGCAAGCATTAGATACAGAAAGAAGGGGGGGGTAAAGAGAGAGAATGGAGAGAGATGGGGCGAAGCTGAGAAAAGAATGTCAATATCTGGGGAACCAGATAACCCAGAAAAATGTAATGCTATCTTTGAGAGGTGACCCTGCCAAGAGGGAATGATTGGGATATTGACCCTAAGCCTGTTTTCTACCCATGGCCATTTTTAAACCTTCACTGTGACTCTTTCGTCCTTAATTCCCGATGAGCATTGAGACAATGTCTCTGCACAGCTGAGTCCTCAGACAAAGCATTGATATTCATATTCAGACGCACATATGTCCCCGCAGGTTTTCTCTGAAGTAACAAAACTGTGTTCTCTCTGTGGCATCTTTTTTCACTTGTATACCACTTCAAAGTGGTATACACTTATACACTATACACTATATATACGATTTTATATGCCTTTTCATTGTTTTGCCAACTGTCAAAACATCCCCCCTTGTTGTTAATACCATGCCTGGGAGCCATGCTTACCATAACAACTGATCTGGTCTTGACTGTTACGACAACATTTGTACTTCACTAAACTATTTAATCTATAGTGGAAGTAATTTATTGAATGATCCTCTTTTCTGGCAGTTTGTTGAGTTTATTTCACTGATATATCTGTACAGGAGTGTCGGCAAACATGTTCCTTCCACTAAAAGTAAACCGGATGTGTCAGGACGTAAACAGACTTCAACAGAATCACACATCAACATCTACATTTGCGCTCAGATGATGAAGCTACCCATGCAGACAAAACATTGGTTTCAAATTTGACACTCGCTCTGGAAATGTTCTCATCATCTTTTGTCATTGCAGCTTTCATGTGGAATTATAACTGTGGATAAGAAGGACAAAGAAACAGCGAGAAAAAAAGAAGTTACTACACTGTAAATGTGAGAATAATAAGATGGAATGAGTAAGACCATCCGGCCCAATTCTTCTGTGGTAGCACTTCATTGTGCAGAGATTTGCGGTTGTGCTTTATAATGCCACAGTATGAGTAAACATGCAATGTGAAGGTCACCTAAACCTCAGACAATTTACTGGAACTTCAGCATTCACACAAAGCTCCAACCTTGGTACACAAAAGTGGAATGGTGCAGCTAGGCGGATCCAATTGCTATGAGCTGGTAACAAGAAAATGCAGTATTCTTTCTACATCTCCTCCTCTGCTAAACATATTTTCCTCCTTGATTGGATCTCATTCTTCACACACAGAGCTGAGCCTATGTGACACAGAGTCTTTGGCATTAGCTCTGGAACGTCAAGGTGGAAGATGGGATTAGCTGGGTTCTCAGGGTAGATTAGAACAACAATAATTCCTAAATTTCATCACAATGACACTCAGAAGGCTGTGGTGGCTCCCATTTTCCATTGGGCCAATAAGGTCACAGAGAGAGAGAAAGAGCATTTGCATGTTGATGCAAGCGGATCTCTCAGCCATGGCAGGTTAATCCTCAGGAAGTGAATTAGACTGAGATATTGGTGAGAGGATTCACATTGGTACGACATTATAGTTCACTACTTGTTACACTGAGTAATAGGACCTGTAGCTACATACAGATGAGAAAACCATTGAACCTGTTTGGCTCAATCAATATTCAAACCCCATCTTCATAGTGGGATTAAAATGTTGTTGTTTTTTAAGATGCCCATTGCCCATATCATTATATCCTTTTCTTGAGTTAGACAATACTGTTGTGAAACCCACTGGGGAGAAATCCTCAACTATACCTCTAGTAGGCTAATCCTTTCTGAAACATGACCCCATTACATTCCTACATCCTTTTTGCAGTTAGTCAGCCTACTGTGTTATCTATGTATTGCTGGCAGTCTCTGGATAAATAGCCTTCTTTAGCTATCATTATCAAAGCAGACACAGATCAGACAGGAAGGGTTTTATTAACTGCCACAAACAAACTGGTTGCCTCATGTTCCTTTTCTCCCACTTCTTTTACTAGTTATCTTTTGCTTGGTAAAACACGATTGCAAGAAAATGTACACATCCATCCCGAATCCTGACAAATCCAGAAGCTTCTGCTAGCATGGAGCTCTTGCTATTTATCTTTTCTCTTTGTTCATTTTGCTGCAGAATAAAATGAGCATATACGATACTAACAAGTTAAGAAATGTGACTCCCTGTTTAAGGTTTATATTTAGAATGCAATGTGAGCAGAGAAAAGAGATAATGCGTGTCAAATACGTTTATTATTATTCGAAACCAGTCTTACTCTGTTGAACAAAAGACATGAAAAAGAAAGAAAGCCGTTTTCCATTGCCACTGGCATGCTAAATAGTGTTGGCTCAATTAACATTACCTTCCAACTCCAGTGGATTTCATTGTATCATTTAGTATTTCTTAAATATCATAAAAATTGTGGAAAAGAAAAATTATTAATATATATCTATTACAGCACAAGCACTGAAGATAAATCTGAAGAGGGCAAGGATTTTAAAGATGAAGCAAACTTCAAAGTTATGAAGAGCATATGGAGCAAATTAGTTCATGCCAGTGAATTTCAAGTCATGTTAAAGTCACCACAATTTAACAGTATAGAACACACTTCCAACTGACCACAACCCTGGCAGCATGTGGGAGTTGACATTTAGCCAGGTTGATTTGGCTGGCTATACACCAACCACCAGCTGGCATCTCATCAGTTGAAAACAGATTTTGTGATTTTTGGCATTTTCTATTGAGTTAGGGCCTTAATGAGGAAAACAACATTCTCTCAATTAGCTGAACTACTCAAAATAGATGTAGGAAGGATGGGTAGTTATTCCCTTTTATGCAAGACAGGCCAGCGACAAGGCCCTCTCTTGCTTGACAGTGCTCTCTAGCTCCCTGTTAAATCAAATATTGTGGATCTCTTAATCCCTTCCCATTACCCATGTAAGATTAATCAAAGTTGATAGTAGTGGTACAGTGCAAATGTAACTCAAACTAAAACATACGAAATGAAAACACTGTTAAATATATGTTTATGCATGTCTCAGTGGGTGTTGTTTACTCCTACATTGATCCATGATATATGGGCATCCATAATTATTTGCAGCATGGAAGTGATTACATAAACACTTTCCCTAAAGTGGAAGACATTTATTTAATGTAGGGGATATTTTATTGCATTGTATAGTAGATCCAAAATGTAGACATCAAGGTAAAGGTAAATACTGGGGTCAGTGTTTCCTTTTAAAGCTTGCAACATCATCTTAACAATGTGAAAGTTGAAAATCAACCAAGTTGCTGTAAGCGTAAATGCCTCGGAGCCATATTCTCTAAAAAGCTTGAAACCCAATAAACGCTGCTTATTAAAGAAAACACAATAATGATAAATGAAGATGCTGACACAGTATGTGAAACTAAAGGGAATAGGGAATAAGCTGCAAATCAGTTTTCTCAATATACTTCACACAGTGCACATTTTACAGATGCTTGTAGTCCACAGTTCAGGTCCATGGACCATGGTACTACACCAGTGACGTGCCAGTAAAAGGAAAGATGTAAATCAGTAAGACCTTTATACGTCACACAAACCATTAACTGTTCACAGGTAAACTGAACAAACCTCACATATTCTTCTGTGAATGTATGACTACCATACAGACTAGTTGTACTTTTAGCTGTATTGAGCATCAAGGCGAAAGTCTGTGTAGGCTGTACGGTCTGTTAAGGGACACCGCTCAGTTTGTTTATTGGAGTGACCCTTGTGGTTTAATCAAGAGCTACAAAAACATTGTTTTGGCCTGAACCTCAGCGAGCATGTGACCTTCCTTTACCTAACTGCACTCATCCTCACTCCCCTACCTACCGCCAAATGCGCAGAGGCCTGGTTCTTTGGGCAATGTAATACAAACGAGGACGGTACCTCAATCTCTGGACGCCAGCATATATTTAATAATATATCTCCATTAAACTGTTATCCAAACAAACACCTACGTTGTGCATAGCATATAGCATACTGTATGTTTAATATAAGATCTCCATTACCTGTTATCCAATCGAACACCTAAACTGTGCTTACGAGTGGTGTCACGACTTGACAGCCACTTGGAGAGTGGGCTCCAGTCGATCTCACCCACTGTGCAGGAGGAGGCATTAGCATTCAGGGAACAGACCGTAGCCCGCAGGGCCCTGTCACTAGCACGAGAGAACAGAATTTGTCATTGTCTGTCACTCTCTTTCTGTCTCTCTGTACAACACAGGCCTCGCTAACAAGCGAGAAGCAGAGATGAAGGCTTTGTCATAAGCAAATCAGGGGCTCTCTTCTTCTAATCAAAGTGCGAAATGTCACTTCAAACGCCCCAAAATGTCGTTCACACTTGTGGCTGACTTGCTCAAAATGCATGCCTGTCAAAGTGCCAATGCACAAATATTAATCCGTGCTGGGCGTTTCTGACGAGCTCTGACAGGATTGAAGAGCTGTGTTCAACAGCAAGAAGAAACTGAGGTCAGGCCTAGACATTTGTCTACATGGAAAGGTAATGGCATTTTTGATCGATTGTGTTTTGCAACCTTCAGGTGGATTTTAGAAGATTGGTCACATAAAAATAACTGTGACATTTTGAAGATAAAAAAATCACTTTCTTGGAAAACACATGACTGTTCTCTTCCATAGCATGCTCCTCTTGCATGAGTGAGTTTTAGCACAGTGGCAAGGCAGGCCATCCTTGTCAGCATTAAACGGTTTAAACTTCACTGATTTCAGAAACATTCCCAGAATGGGCAATGAGGAACCATAGTTCAGGTTAGGTAATAACTATGACCCTATGTTATGCTTATTATAAGGCTATTTGTAGGGCTGTACTGAGCAAGACACTCCTATTGGCTTCTGGAAAAATATTATAACAATAATGATAATACAGCTGAGAGTATGCAAAAGTTCATGGTCATTTTATTCACAATTAAGTCCCCATAAAAGACAGCACTTCTGTTAGAGATTATTTGAAAGACTGTGTGTGTGTGTGTGTGTGTGTGTGTGTGTGTGTGTGTGTGCGTGCGTGTGCATGTGTGTGTGTGTTAGACAATATACATGATGTTCTTATGTCCTTATCAGAAGGATTTATATGCTTCTGATTTCTGGTCATGGTCAGGCAAAGGAGGCATGCTGGCTTTCTTTGTTATATGCTATCTCAGACAGTATGATAGCATTCATGCTATCATACTGTCTATATTTAGTTTTCCTCCCTAGACGTCATTGACCCATTAAAAAGGGTTGAAGTCTAAGCACAGCACGGGCTCAAGGCTAAAGAAAGTTAAACCTAATAGGACTTTTTTCTATATGACTTAATTGACTGAATTATGGAAAGATGTGCAGAGGCGGTGCATGTTTCTTTAATAGGTTGCTAGATTCATATGTTAACAGGTTGTCATGTACATGTTAGTTGGTTTGTTGACTATAGTGATTTTGTTTTAGGAGCCTGCACTGAACATCTGAACGCTAACAAAGGAATGTCAACACACTGTTCACTATATGATCACGTTATTGGCTTCAACTGTGGCATGTTTTGTCTTCTAATTTCTAAAGTCTATTTCATGTACTTGTTAAAATATAAAGCTCAACTGCTTATCGAGCCAAGAAGCTGTGCTTCCATGCTGGTTACTCTTTTATTGAGATTTGCTCAACATGGGCGACAATGATTAACTGTTTTACAGTGATTTCTAAAATGCGGTTTATGATTGAACACATCTCACTGAAATATTCAGTATGTGGAACGTTCAGGAAAGGCTGTATTTATCAATAGCTCAAGTGTTTGTGTCAGTGAGCTAGTGTTTAGTGTGCATGATGGGTACATCACTGACTTCTCACATCGGCTGTGTTTTCACAAGGCATGACCACAAACCAACACACTGCTGCTTCAAGGCTCTGCAGTGAAAACTGGCTATGACTCACCTCTCTCGTTTGACCACCAATATCCATTAAGCCACAACGCACCTACACATACAGCCTTCCACCCGCGAACACACACACACAGATCTATTAGCTACGGAGGTGAGAGGTGGAGCGGATGGAGAGAGTGAGAGGCAGGGAGAGGAGAGATCAATGTGAACCAGAGGTGAAGGGAGGTAAATATAGTGGGGTGATACAAAACAATGTAGCCCTATTTAAAGTTTCCCTCTTCTCTGTGTATACACGCACACAAACACACACACACACACACTGTACACTGGCTTTGTCTTGTTGTTGCAGTGATGACTCATTCTGTCCCCCTTCTGTTGTGACACACACACACACACACTCGCGAGCGCGCGCACGCACATGCACACAGACACACTCACTGAGACATAGATGATAGTGATTGATATGGAGGGGACAGCTGTTATGATTGCAGTTATGTAACCAAGGACAACAGGGACACCTGCAGCAATGTTACTAACACAGATGAATAGGTAGGCCTATGAGTGTGTGTGTGTGTGTGTGTGCACGCGTGTGTGTGTGTGTGTGTGTGTGTGTGTGTGTGTGTGTGTGTGTGTATGTGCGTGTGTGTGTGTATGTGCGTGTGTGCGTATGTGTGTGTGTGTGCACCCACGCTTGCAAGTGTTGGATGCACGGAGTGTTTGCCACTTAACTTGCAATTCGTTGCTGGGCGAACTGTACAGTAGTAATAATCAATACTAAAACAATATAAATGTGTAAACATTTTTACATTCATAACCCTGTGGCCTTGGGACTTGCTAATAAATAACTGAACTATACACCAATTAAATTATACAGTCCACCGAATGCCAAATGTTCTGTTGAGTTGTGAGCTTTTCACTGGAGAGAAATGATTTGTTCGAGCATCCCTCCTCGTTTATAGTCTGGTAAACAAACTGTAAGCTGCTCCTTGCCTTGTCTTTAGCAGCCTTAATGTTTATGTTACATAACAACATTTACGACCACTCTTTTAAAGAAGGACCCAAAACAATCGTCCTGTTATCATCGATACTACGTTACTACTCTGTCTTCTTTCAGGGAGAGCTGTACTATAATGGGCGGGCGTGTGGAGGACTGTGATCACAACAGCGTTTGTTGATGGATGTTGACAGGCCAGACTGAGGATGAATACTGACAAATAAGGAGGCCTATTGGTTGGAATTGTATTTACAGTAGTTACAATATGCAGTTTCAGGGAGAGAAAATGAATAATAAACAATAAATAATGTGCATTCACATATCGTCTTAACATATGGCCCGGGCTGTGTGTCGGCGAGGTGTTGAAATGACACCTCGGTGTGTTACCTCATGGTGGTGTGGGCAGTGCAATGTGAGCAACGCGTCTGTTTCGGTGTGCTACTTTGTGTGTGCAATGTGAGAGCATGTCGCATTTTCAATGTGGAGCGCAGCGTGTCTATGCCAGGGGTGTCCAACGACCCATTCATTTGAATCAGGTGTGTTGGAGCAGGGAGACATCTAAAACATGCAGGACAGTGGGTCCTCCAGGACCAGGATTGGACACCCCTGGTCTATGCAGTACTGTAAGGAGCTACACACCTACTGCACTGTACCAAAACACATACACACACATGCTGCTAACGCTATTCCTCTCACCTTACAGCCCTTGCTCTTCTCGTGGCTGCCGGAGTGCTCGTGGGCACAGCAGGGGGGGGTCTGCTCCTGCTGGCAGCACTGGCTAGCCTGCGGCCCGCTGTAGTGGCAGCAGCTGTACGGGGAGGGGAGGTGCGTGTACCACAGGTCATCCGTCAACGGGCACTTGGGGCAGGGGTAGAGCAGGGCCTTCCCCTGGGTCTTCTCCACGCTCACCTTGGGGTTCCACATCCACCTCCGCACCTGGAAGACAGCTTAATCAGTATGTTTGTTTTCTTGTATTAGCTTATTTAAGCCATTACAGGTGTAGTAAGTCATTCTCAAGAACGCTTGCTAACCTCAAACTCAAATCAACACAAAACCACCTCCCCCTTCAATGCCTCCCTCAGAAGCTCCGCCCCACACACTGGAAAAGCATTGCGAAGGCTAGGATATTACTGTTGTGAGCGGTTTTCACCACTTTGTTTGTGTTCCTATTTACGGAGCCAGAGCTTTGTTGAAGTACTGGATTATTTTGTCATCACTCACAGATAACGGTCAGCTAGCAAGGAGATATTTTGTGAATTTGACAAAAAGTGAAATGCATGTTTTAGATGCTTACATTCGCTTATTATATATTTAACTATATTGTCACATACTGTAAATAAACACTATAATATTTTCCACCATCAAAGACATCTCTCAGTTGCTCACTTTGAGACTCCAAATTAGTTTAATTCATATTTTCCAAGTATACCTAATTTGTCTGAACATGAAAATAAACGTTTGTTTTCTGTATTCAGTTCCATCTTCATGCATGACTCTTACACATGCAGACACAAAAACACATCCCCCCAATAAAAGGACACGCACACAAATACATCTATGTCATGAAACGTGGCAGGTAAAGAAACACACCTCTCACGTTTGCTGTAACACAAGTAAACTTGTAATTTTACCCTTTACAATATGACACAGAAAGCGAGGGTGTGGATGCCATGTATACAAATTCTTTCACATATTCTGTATCATCATACATTGAAAGTGGATGCCACTATGATGAATGAGGGTATATCAGACTTCTATAATAATAATAGTATTTGAGACACAAACAAACACACACAACACAATCCTCACAGACACATTATACTTAAGAGCAAAGTACCTAACATTAAGATGAATGGGGCAGGAAATGACAGTTGATGGGTGCTGTTGAACGCAGAGCAGAGAGGGAAGAGTAGGGAAGAGATGAGCAGACAGAGAAGATGGAGGAACAAAGCCTGCCAGAGGAGCTATGGAGCAAAATGTCATGAGATTCCAGCTCTAACCTCCCTGGCCTCTGAGTCAAGCCTTCTGCAAAAACACACAGCATGATTAGCCTGTATGACCAAGTGTCAAAGGACCTGCGCGCACACGCACACACACACACACATGCACACGCACATGCACATGCACACACAACACGCACACACACACACACACACACACAGATTGAATGACTAAGTGGTTAGGTTGCCAGATAGCATGTCAGGTACGGCAGGGCTAAAGGAAAACAGACACTGGACACGCACAAAACAGAACAAAACAAAACATCACCAGAGGTCTAGTGGCCGATGACAGATGAGACAGATGAGGAATATTATTTATTTATTTATTTATTCATTATTATTTATTTGATTTGAATGATTCTAATAAAACTATTTTGCTATTTATTTTACTCTAATTTTATTATTTCATATTATTAACTGGGTTGACTTTAAATAAAATAAAATAAAAGATTATTTTTGGAGCAAACACCAATGTGTTATATACACTCATATACACTTATTTTGATTGTTGTTTTTTTCAAATAGATTACTGTACTGTATATCTACATAACTAAAGTGTTATGCTATATGGTCATGTTATATATGGAGCAAAAAGTGGTCGATGTCATAGTGATGAATGAATACATACAGTACATAATTGTAGGTTATATCCCTATAATTACTGAAAGCCAGATAAACACAACATGAGCATGCTTCATGCACACACATACAGCAAAAAATATATTTTGCTTCTTTCAGTGGACTGTTTCATTCGATGACATCATCTGAGCTCTCTACCGCCAAATAGTAGCCACTGCATTAATCTTTTATTCCTTTCCATCTACACCCCTGCCTACCACCTCATCCATATCACACAGGGCTTCAACTGCTTAAACACAGACACACACAGAGAGAGAGAGAGAGAGAGAGAGAGAGAGAGAGAGAGAGAGAGACAGAGAGAGAGAGCATTGTCATGCAGCTTTAATATCATGGGAAATAAAGACAACAAAACAAGACAGCTGTAGATGATTGATAAATGGACATTCAGACAACTGGATAATGATTAAATATGTTTTATAATTCTTCATTTAACCCTCCCACTGTCCTCGGGTTTCAAACCCACTACCTTGTTGCACCAGCTGAAGGCGCCAACTGAGGAATGTCATATCCGTGCTGCGGTTGACGCCTTCTGCTGGCACACCAAGGTGCGTTGGGTCATTCTGACCCGGAGGACAGTGGGAGGGTTACAGAGCAAGTTACAGTATACCCAACAAGTCAACTGTGTTTTCATGAACACAACACATATACAGTATGTTTTGGACTGAAAGAAAACATAAACCTAAACACACACACACACACACACACACACAAAGGCAGACATACAAACAGACTGTTGTGACAGACTATCCAGTGAAATTATTTAAGGCAAACCATTAGCATCAGGACTGGGATGGAGCAGGCACTGCAGTGAGCCTAGTATGTGCTGATTAAGCTATACTAGTCAGCTAAATGATGTCATAATTTACACGTGAATCCAAGTGTATGCATTTGCGCGACGTACACATAAATACATTCACACATACACGCTCAAGCTCAAGAAAAGGAAGACAATTACATGCAAGCAAGCAATCACAAACACACGCAAAGCGCAAGAACACACGTAGGCACACAAACACAGAAACACACAGTAAACACGCTGAGAGCTACATTTTTCGCCTGATTGCTGTGGCTTAGTTCCCACTATGACATCATCCCTCGAGTGCACACACACAAACGCGTGCGCGCACACACACACACACAAACACATGCACACACACACACTCACACACGCACAAACACAGAGAAGCGCCACAGAGCTCGGCGGTCTTTCTCAGTGGGGTAGGGGGTGGGGGAGGGTGGGGGATGGTAACGGTGAACCCACCTTCCTTTTGACAAACTGGAAGGCTGAACACTTCTTGAAGGAGAAGGCGGTCTTCTCTCCCCCTCCTCCTCCCCCCCCACCTCCTCCTCCACCCCCTCCCCCTCCTCCTCGTCCTTTCACCAGCGTCATGGCCGACAGCGGCACGCCGCCTGCCTCCGTCGATCCCAGGGTGACGGATGGGCTGAGGGAGAGAGGGAGGGAGGGAGAAAGAGGGGTGAGGGATACAATGCGCGGAGAGGATACGATGTGGAACCGAGGGCTGGACAGCGAATGAGAGAGGAGGGGAGGTGGATGGGGGGGGGGGGGGGGGAGAGACAGGGAGAGATAGAGGTAGAGAGGGAGAGAAGGAGAAAGAGAGAGGTAGAGAGAGGGAGCGATAGAGCCGGGGGGAGAGACAGAGAGAGATTAAAGAGGGGGTCAGGCTAGGACGGAAAGGAGAGGAGAATTGATGAGGATTATTTGGGGACAGAAATAAAGACGTGACAGGAAGGGGGGGGCGGGTCCAGAGAGGATGAGAGGATGAGGAGAAAGAGGAGAGGGGAGCTCCTGTTGCCGGGTGATGACGGAGATGGTGTTTACACTCACACCATCTGTGATTGACACACATAACGACGTTTTGTTTCGTGTGTGTGTTTGTATTCCCATTACCAGAAACCAGCACCAACTTTCTCGCTTTCTGAACAATTACCTCTGCTCATCCCCCGGTCCTCTACGCATCCCATAATACCATAGTCAACAATCATGCTCTCAATCTACCTATGCGTTGGTGTGTTTCGTATGCAGTGTACTTCAATGTGTATGTGTGTGTGTGTGCAAGTCGGTACTCGCGTCCCATCATACCTTTCTGCTGGTTTGTTTTCCGTGGGTTCTTCTCAGGTCTCCGCTCTAGTCCCAGTCCTGGCTAGATCGTTATGGCAACGGGTGCCAAGCTCAGCTCATCTGTTAGTCTTCAGTTTCAGCTGCACCGTAAACTGTGTCCGGGTTTCCAAGAAGGGGAAAAGAGTCTCTCTCTCTCCCGCTCCCTCTGTCTCTCCCTCTCTCCCTCTCCCTCTGTCTCTCTCTCTCTGTCTCTCTCTCTCTCTCTAGCCTGTTGTCAGGGTGGCAGGTTGTGTGTGCATGCGTGCCAATAGGATGCTTGTTGTTGTTGTTGTTGTTGTTGTTGTTGTTGTTGCCTGCCACCTGCGCACGAGTGAACGCTAAACAAACGGATGCCGCCTCACTCAGCTAGCGTGAGAAAACTCCCAGGGAAACATTTGGGTTTTCATTTGCATGCGAGTGTGTGTGTGTGTGTGTGTGTGTGTGTGTGTCTGTGTGCGTGTGCGTGCATGCGTGTGTGCGGCAAGATGGGTGATTTGTCCAGCTGTAGCCTTTTATGCCTCAGACCTATCCTGTTTTATCAATGAAAGCCTCTGCAGTGAACTGTGCTGTCTCCCTCTTCCTTCTCCCTCTCTCTCTCTCTCTCTCTCTCTCTCTCTCTCTCTCTCTCTCTCTCTCTCCCTCTCTGTCCCTCGGCAGCACATTGCCCTCCCCCTTTCTCCTTGCACTCTCATTCCTCTGCTGCAGTCGATGGAGGCTCCTCCCCCCTCCTCCCCCGAATCCTCTCTCTCTCTCTCTCCCCCTCTCTCACTCTCTCTCTCTC
>JAODUG010028836.1:0-12955 GCA_027564795.1 Aphredoderus sayanus
TAACATACCTCCCATTCTGAAACGGAAAACCCAGAGTTTCCCTCTTTTCAGGGTTAACATACTGAGAGTTTTCACTTTCTGAAACAGGCCCCAGGAAAGTTAAAAGGCACAAAAAACAAACAAATACATAAAGAAATAAAGAAATACACAGGCGGCACAATAAGATATAAGGACAACAGCTGTTTTCTTTTCAGCTCTCTTTCTTTCAGCTATCAGAACAATACTGAGAAAATTAAACATTGTAGCAAACATCTCTCTCAAAAGGATTGTAGTGATGGCACTATGCCCCACCCCCTTACCCAGAGATCTTTGGTTTGTGTGCGTGAGATTCATGCTGAATTTAAGTATTCCATTTTATTTTCAATTGTTGGCGTTAATAGTTTTAGTACATGTGTCATGGCGCAGTAACTGTTTTTTAGCAACAAGTGATATTGAAACCATTACAGAAAGAAATGACTTGGTTTTATTATTCCAACTGTACTGTATTTAATGTGACTGTTATTTGCAGTTACAGTATGTTTTTGCTACATATTATATCCTTTTGTGTGCCTGTTATTGGTGTTGGATAGATGGGAAAGGAATTCTCTGACATTAATGTCTCACACAAACTTGACCAAAAACAAACATTTTGGGGGATAATATTTTTCTCCCAGGGGAGAATGACCATTGCCTTTATGCGTCAGTCACAAAAAGAAACACTTCCCAGCAACAGTAAAATAACAATAATGAGTAATTAGAGTTTACTCATTTCAATTTGTGTTTTGGGTTGAAATTTTGTGTTGATTTGTCATTTGTCTGTCTGAGTTTCAGCCTTTGTTTAGTATCAGTAACCAGCCCACGTCAGTTTGTGAGCTGCAGCAATAATCCATGTTCCATAAGGCTTGTACATGGTATGGTATCCGCATTTTCTGAGCCCCAGAATGAATGTGTCAGACAGGGGAAGAGGACACAGAGGAGGATGGATTCATGAATAATAATGCATCGTGAGACCCAGAACACAGGCTATGAGACATTATTGGTGAAGGATAAATCTATACTGTAAGCCTCATCTGTCCTGAATCTTGTTTTCTAAAGCCCTTGTCATCCCTCATAATTTCTAGTTTCTAAACAGAGGACTACATTAATCAGAAGCATGCCACTGTCTATTGACCTTGCAAATGATTTACCTCCAGCAATCACTGTGAAAGACTTTAAAAACAAAAACAACCAAAAAAGATAAAAGACCGAGCTTTTTCAATATCTGGTAGTGTTAAGTTTGAAGGAGCACGCACAATAAAGTTTAATGTTTTTCATATTCTTTAAAGCTTCAGTCTATAATGACAATATGCTGCCCCCCATTGAAAACAATTGACCAGATTTATTAATTTGTTTAGATTAAGAAACTTTGAATCAATGTGAAATTATAAATTGGTAGAATGGACCATTTTACGTTATTGTCTCTGCATTGCATGAAAAAATATATAATTGAGGTTTGAGTGATGTCTGATTTTGGTTTTCTTGAGCCAGGATTTAAAAACCGAATCATTAGCCACTAGTTTGTTACTTTAACCGTTTATCTTCAAATGCACAGTTAATTAAATGTATATTGGATAAATATATTTTGCCAACATGGACACAATACAGTACTTTGTTTGGCTTTTGTTTGTCACTGGAGGAGGTTGCTGCTGTACAGGCATGTACTCTTTACACTTGAGCAGTCGTTAAGGGCAGAGCTGATGGATGCTTACAGTGTTAATGATCTTCCCAACGTCGTGGGTGACCCAGGCACAGCTGGGAGCCGGCGGATGAGGGGAACGAGGTCGTCCCAGGGTCTGGCCAAGCACAGGTGACGTCTACCTCCTGTTAACGCACCCGGCACAACATGCATCTGAGGCATGCACTCTCACTGCCCTCCAAGTTCTGCTCGTTCTTTCTGAGCATAGGAATGAGCACCTCCCCCATCTTGTCAAAGTCTCGGCGTAAAATAAAAACAGACACATAATCATTTGCATTACAAACACTGGGATATAAGATACCCGTCGCGAATATGGGAATGGAGCAGATCCATTTTCGTAAATCTTTCTCTGCTTTGTGTGTGTTTGAGGGAGGCTGTTATGCATACCTGAGCAGGACAAACAAGTCGTGACCCCCTCTACCAGGAAGTTCATCCACAATCTCGGCGTGAGGTACTCGGGGAGGAATTCTAATTGGACATCTTGCACAGACCTGCCTTCAAAAGCCCGGTGCGTGACCCTCTTGACCTCTACCAGATCACCCTGTCTGAGTTCGCCACAGTGATTTATGCCACATCACAATAATGTGAATTGGAACCACTCTTGGGGTCCAAGGCAGGCCAGAAACACTGATATGTGTAACAGATATCCCCCTTAAGGAGCATCTCAGGATCTCCGAGAAGCCATTAGCATTGTTTTGAACTCCTACCACAAACATGTTAAATGGTACAGAGTTCTGATTAGCTGCAAGACATCCTATGCCTACCTGCTTGGAACTGAGCATTGTGCTAGCAATGTCTTGACAGGTGTTGAAAAACAGTGGATATCCATTTAACCGGGTAACTGGTGCAAACCATGCATTTTGATTGACCCTGGCTGCTATTGGTTTGCAGAAAATAAAAACTGCCAAGCATTAAGATGACCCAATCTATGACCCATTCAACCCTGGATCACCGACTAGAAAATCACATGTGGCACATTCATAACTTATCATTGCCAACAATATGGTTACATAGGTGAGCTGTGAGTCAGAATGATTGGAGATTCGATACAGCACAGATTGGATATCCCAAACCGTTATTCCCAGCACAGTGCTGCGATACATAAGGGGCTTGCTGTGGACTACAGGAAATAATCGCCATAGGTTTTAGAAAAGACTCTCCAAACCATGCAAAATTAATGAAAACCCTGCAGAGATAACATCACTCCATTTTGAATGCACCTTGTCACCAGTGGGGCTAGTGCAGTGTTCTCTAGAGACATCGATTAGCGGGAGATGGAGTGACAGATGACACCCCCAGGGAGCTCTGAAAAGAGAGAGCACAGTGTCGCGGCTGTTGTCCACTGAACACACACTCATCGATATATCATTAAACATAGACAGTGCCTCAGGCTGTTTAATGAAGTGTTTGGAATGTGATTTGATTCTTAATAGTGGAGGCATTAAGTAGTATCAGGCTTGCTATAGCTGATGTATACTAAAAAACAAACCATCACAGCCACCTAATGCAACTTTACAGTATTGTCAGATTAGAAGAAATTAAAATCACAGCAAAAAATAGACTCACAGTGAATGTGTAGAAGAGAGAAAACAGTGTAGGCATAATATATACAACATGCACCCCATAGGCTAGCCTATACTAGATGCCTACCTGTTAAAATGTTTATTTCTCTGAATGTTTTTAGTTTTATGTTTAAGTTTTATGTCTGTCTCACAATCAAGATTTTATAGGCAAAAGGGCATCCTGAAAATGTTTTCAATTTGGCCACAGGGATGTAATAGGAAACTTGTTTAGTTATCTGTTTTTCAGAGAACTTAAATGTTTATGTAGAAATTACCACAGAAAAGCTAGACACCACAGTGTGTGCCAGGTAAAATATTGAAAAAGTGCCATAAAGATCGGAATAAGGTGTTCCTTTGGCAATAAGAAACTCTTTAGCTAGAAGAAACTGCACAAAGAATTTTAATGAGTGTTTTATGGTGTTCATAGTTGCTGACAAGTCCATGTAACAGCAATAGAATTTTAACAATGCATATGCTGAGGGATGTTTTTAATGGACATTTAATAAACATTGATAAACATTTTGGTTAAAATACAAGTTCCGCTTGTAATATGAGAAATGCCTTTATGGTTGATAATGAGGCCCATTACAACATTCAGACCAACCAGAAGGAAGAAAATAATTATATTATAGTTAGAGAGAATAGCTGGTTATGATACTAAATGCATGATTTAACTGCCACTTGATGTACTGTATGATTAAATGAAATTTTACTTTTAAATACTTTGTCAAGACACAGATGCAGTTCATCAATTTCTAAGGGAAGCAGCTGACTGTAATTAACCATTTTCTGTTGCTCCACATATAAACAATAATTTATCATGTGTTTAAATATGCCGTTTACTTTGGAAAAATAAGTGTGAGAACTCACATTTTTTAAGTTTGTTTTTGTGCCATTCACATGATACCGTCACTGCCCACACTTGGGTATCGCGGCCTTTATGGAAAATGCCTGCTTACTTTCATTTCAGCCACATAATTGTGTAACCATCTTGCCCTCGGCCAAGTTACACAAACGAAAAAGCCCCAAGTAAGCATATATTTGTTGCCTGTGTTCATTTTTCTTTTCATTTTTATTCAGGCCTGCAACAACTGCATATATTGCCATGTACAATAGCAACACACATTTCTCACACTCCTGTCTTTAAACGAATGCTGACATCGTGTTCAAATTTGAAAGTAAAGTAATAATCTGTTCATCTCACTTTTATGATGTCAAAGCTGTAAATGTCATACAAAATATTAAAATACACCATTCAACCACACCTTTTGTCACAGTATAAATAATGGTGATAATTCAGTATACAGCTGTCATCACAGAGGGCTCAGGAGGGAAATATAGCCTTGTTAAAGCCTGTCAAACAGTTGCTTGCATAACATTATCCAGTATCCACCCACTTGACCACATGTAGAAATATGAGAACAAAGTGGCTGATCCCAATAATAGTATGTGGCTTGATCGGGGGTTTTCTGAGACCTCAAAATGAAACAACTAAAGCCACTAGAGTTTGTGAAATGTAATTATGAAAACTCTCAATAATTCTGAATTTCACATTTGGCATGACATTCAACCAGTAATGTGAACAAATACAGCATATTTGGGGGGGACATATGACAGGCAGTAAGCAGGCAATAGGCAATATTACATTTTTGTAGATTTTTTATTCAAGATTGCCAATTTCTAAATTTGTTTGAAAGTATTTCCTGTTAACCATTTCTTGAACATAGATTGTTCCATATTTCAGTGTTTTGGATCAATATATTACATGTAAAACATTGTCCAATGATAGAGTCATGGGCAGGGTTTTGAAAATCACCTTCAACTGTACTGTATGTACATTCTTAGTCTGGAAAACCCCAGCTACTAATCGTAAAATTGTTCATTCCAAAACTCATGTAAAAGTGAGTAAAAGTCAGTAAAATGACAATATTAGCACATGAATACAAAATCTGGAGTAAAGATTTAGGAAGTGCCCAGGGGTCACATTTATAAAGGTTGCTATGCCCAAAAAATGTATGCTAACAGGTGAAATGTGCTTATGCTTCTTCTCAACAAACTTCTAAACTAAACGGGATTTAGAAAAAAATTCAATGCGGAAACATTTACAAATTTCTACACATCATTCACCTATGTGTAGACTTCAGAAACGCATTTCAGCGATGCCCAATGGTGAAATCACAAAACAAATCCCCTTCCCAGATTAAAAACAGATGAAATCTCAAACGCACATCACAACAGGGACATTGCCAGGCAATATAACCCCTGCCCCCACCGCCCAAATCAATCTGTCATTACAAACGATAGTTATTTTCACTTATTTTGTAGGTTCAATGGACAGCCAGAAATGTGTAAAACTGCTGTGTAGCCTGTACAGCATGCTACATTAAATGAAAAAACTTTCTACTAGTCTTATTTTCATGTTGTTCACATGGCAAACTGAACATTGTAGCAAACACCTTTCGCTCTAGTAGCCTATCCTCCGCCCCCTTTCTCAGAATTCCTGTTTCAGTCTATAATTCGTGTTAGATTTAACTTGCTTCATTGATTAATTGTATTTGCACTTTAATTGACTTTTTAGTTTTAAAGTGTAAACGGTGAATGTTAAAATGTTCCATACTAAGTTGACACGACTCCTTTTACAGTACAGTACTGTATGTATAGTAACAATTGATGATTGAATGATCCTTTACTTGAGACTGTCTCTGTATGTAATACACTATACCAGCACAGCTGTTTGCTTTCAGCTTCCATGGATTCCTAGGAAATCCATAGTGTTTGTTTGATCTTGAACTTCATGCCAGTTACTGACATGGACCAAAATAAAAATATATTTTCCTAATTTACACAAACAAAAAATCCATAGATAAGAACTGGTTAAATCTGGGAAGTTTTAAAGAGACGTGGTGGGTGCTGTAGTGATTGACTGAGGATCTCAGTGTATTCAGCCATCTTTCTTGTGTTCACTCAATGTGATAAATGGTGCCAAACTCATCAGCCAGCACATTCATATCCTGTATGTCCGCTGCTAAATAACACTGATCACTTCTTGAAAGGTCTCATTTGGCAATTTCGACCATCATGATGATTGATTATAATGAGAGAGAATTTGGGGGGGAAGCTTTTTTTGCTACACTTGATTGCATTCTTCCACTCATGATGAATGTTAATGTAACCTTTGCATCAAATGAAAATGGCATAAAATGCACAAGTAAAAGGTCCCGGGCCTTTCAAAAGAACAAAATAAGTAACTCTCGACCCTTTCAAGTTGAACTAATGCCCTGCACTTTTGCGATTGCCGAAAACAACTGGAGCTGAGATGTTATTTTTCCATTAACAAATGCTAAAAAAAGAGGTTTGGGATGGTATTCAGGTCACTGATGTTGCGTGCATTGTCTTTTTGGGTTAACACTCTGTTTCATTGTTGTTTTTTAGTTGTTTTATCAACCCGAGAGTATCTTGTCCACTAACACATGCTTCTATTTTTTATAAGACTAATGGACTCTCCCCTTGTCGATATTACCTTCTGTGCTCCCTGTCTTATTTATAGGCATGTATTGCCTCTGGTAATGTCCATTGTCTTCTCAGTAGAAGCACGCGAACCACACATCGTGAAAAGTCAGCGCTCGGCCAATTACTCCCCTCTTCTCCAAAGCTCTGATTCAGCTCCTCTGCAGCAGAGAATGTTTCTTCCAGTCTCACAACCCTGGCCTCAAAAAATGCATACGTGTACTATAAGCCATCCCTGGCATTCCGCAGTTGTAAAACTATAATATTGAATTTCCTTTAGACAGAAATGCTTAAATCTATAGATACATTTAGTCATCTTTGTAGCGGCCTAAAAGATTTTCCACGACAAACATACTGCATGTTTAATGGGGCTTTATTTTCATTTCACCTCCCTTGCTTTCTGTCCTCCCTGTCTGCTTCTTTTACTCTTCACTAAATCATCCTGAAAGATTTCCTTGGACATTATCTCTTTTATTCTCCCACCGTCTATCTTATGTGCTGCTTTGACAAATGTTTCCTAGATGCTTGTTGTGTGCAGCCTTTTTGGAATCGGGCCTTTCTCAATGCTCCACCGACTTCCTCCTCGTCAGGGATTGAATCTGTGTGTGTGTGTGTGCGTGCGCCTGCTTGCCCTTGGCCTCCACCTCATCCTTTAACCCCTGTAGCTCAAGGTTCAGCATCTATAAAGGGAAGGCGTGCTTCACGGGAGCTCCCGCTATCGACCCATATCACACACGATACACCGTGCTCACCAGTTCAGTGGCGAGGACTTTTTTAAAACGGTTTGTGTGGATCAACCGAATACTGAGCGTCAAAGCCAAATTGTCTTGGATGGGAGGCGTGATGTCTTGATTGTTTGTGTGTATGTGTGTGGCATGTGGCTGAATGCAGCTGTGTTTGAGGGGAGGTGGCGATGTCTCTTTGTGTGACAGGGGGCAGTGGCGATCGATACAAGTAACATTTCTAAGAGGGGTGGAGGTGCATGAACTCCACCTCACCTCTTGATACTTTGACATGGCAACTTCAAGCCCAGTTAAAATAGACAAGGACTGGGAATATTGGATATTACTGTGTTACTGCCTTTTGTTAATGGACCTATTTTGACCTCTGGTTTTACAGCACTTGAAGGATATACTGTGTGGTTGTTGATAAGTTACTTACACATAGCCAGCCCCTTACAATCACTGTTATGGGCATATCTGAGTTTACTACTTCATATTCTAATTCTAAACATACTGTAATCATAGTGAAACACATTTAGCAAATTATGATGTGACTATAATTATCATAGCCTCAGGAAGTTCAGTGAAATATTTTCTGATGATAATTTTAAAAAATCCAGATATGCATATATCCTATATACTTACACTGTATATAAGTATGGACACCAAACAAATCTATTAAGCATTACATTATCAGTACATCACTAGAAAAAATGAATGCCAATTAAATGTACTTACAACAACTATAAAGAGCACCGCTTTGACTTACCAAAATGAATAGTGGATTCAAAATTGTCTCATAAATCAAAGAAATAGAAGTTGGTGTGAAGAATGTCTTTGATGATAAAAACACACTTCTGGAAACAAAATGTGGGGATTTTTTTTACCCCTCAAGTTACCTCTGAGCAAATAATGTCAGGGTTCTACACAAGTAAAAGAGATGATAATTCACCTGGGCGTTGCATTGTTTTGAAGTGCAGATACCACCAATCAGAGGTTGACGGATTGAGTTGTCCCTCTGAAAGAAAAGGAGGCCGTCTCCTCTGTCATAGCTGGACAGACATATGGGACCTCATGCGGAACCTGATGGAGATCACAAAAGTCCCAACAGTCCATAATAAGAGACTGGGAAAATAGGGGTACAGAAAGTCACAGGAAGGTATATTTTAATGCCTGTTGAAGACACTCGGTGAGTGAATGATTTGGTGACGGCTTGATCTGTGAGCTCTCTATCTTCTACCCCTTTTGCTTTGCTTCTCAGACAGATCTGACAGACATGCACTTACAAAAGCCCTTCAAGACTGCCAATAAGTAAAACAGGCTCCTTCTTGTCTTTGATATGGGTAAAATGACGTCTTTACGAGGTTGCTTTGCGGACGGATGGTCCGCCATGGGCCATCCGTCACCACTGAAGAGAGAGAGGATTGAGTTTCCAGACATCCAGGGCACATCTTACACTCCCACCGTAACACCCCTTTATGAGTCACCTTGTCAAGGTCTCCGAGGCCAGACGACCTAATTCTACTGTATGGCTTTTGTTTGCTTTGCTCACCAGAGAGGAACACTTTCATAGTCTAAAAGGGGAATAAAAGATAACACCTTTGATAAAAAAACAAGAAAGAAATGCCTCCCATGACATTCGAAGTCAGCAAAAAAAGAAGGGAGAGCAATCCTTTTACACAACAAAGGGTCATAATCCAATGGGTGCAATGTGGAGTATGTGACCTCTTATCTTGAATACGCTTTTGACATTTTCATACAGACATCCAGCATTTATCAAGATGAACACAGCATCTGCTCTGACAACCTGTAGAGGCGTCCTTCCACTTTACCGTTGTGATTTCCATCTTTCTCATGTGCTCCAAACGATAGACCTTTTCAAAGCGCATCTCAAGGACTATTCAGTGGCCTGGATAGCAGTGGCGGGACTTGCTGCCACATATCGATGTGATCATTATCAAATTAAGTGATGTATTAAAAAGCCATGGGAAATTCATGCAATACCACTCCAACACATGCAGGGCCCATGGGGCGTCATTCACCCCTTTGTGAACCCCTATCTTTCTCGCTTCCATCTGCAATGCATTACTGCCAGAGAGTGGAAAGGTCAGACATGAAAGGCTTGTTGCAGAGTAGTGCCCTATTGCGGTGTGCTAATCGAAATTATGGAATTATCATTGTTCCGCTGTCTTAAAGAGCATGGAGCCTATAAGTGTATAAGATCTCATAACCATTTGTTTCATAGAATTGCATTGTTTGCATAAGTAATTTTAGATTTTTAACACTTCAGTGGTTTTGCATTGTGTTAGGGATTTCCTGTCCTGAGATTTTCTATTTGGTGCTTTTATTTGACTCGTTACTCTGAGTTACTGAGCCAT
This sequence comes from Aphredoderus sayanus, assembly GCA_027564795.1. Lineage (NCBI taxonomy): Eukaryota > Metazoa > Chordata > Actinopteri > Percopsiformes > Aphredoderidae > Aphredoderus > Aphredoderus sayanus. The sequence continues at coordinate 9,884 of JAODUG010028836.1, forward strand.
TGATAAGAACATTGTGTCAGTGTGCTTTGAGCCTAATTTAATTATTTTATTAATGCACCATTTCCTTTTCCCCTATTGGCCATTTTGTTGGCCCTGGTGTTTGGAAATGTTTCCACAGTGTGTGTGATGTTTTTAAAACCAGCTGTTTCTGTACTTAATCAAAGTAATATTGTGTGCAAGTTGGTGAATTGGGAAATGTATACAAGTCCCACTTTTGATCATGCCAGTTTTAGATCAGCTTGTTTGCCTTTGGTAATCATGCACTTATATCTACAGTAAATTAGTGTATTACTGTAGACTGTGTTATTCTACTAATATACTATATTAATGTAAATTGAACCATTTTACAAGTATTATATTCAGTGCAGAAAGAAAGAAAGAAATGGGGGCCAAAGTTCTTCCAACAAGATAGTGTATGATTTTTTTTACCAGATCTCCCCCCCTCCCAAAGGCTTCTGTCAGACTTCAAAGCTGCAAAACCAAATTGCTAAACAAAGGACCTAAGATTCTTTTTTATGAAAGTTGTGACAGACGGTAGTAAGGTTATGTTAAATAGTAGAGGTTCCAGGTTTGACTACAGCTATATAGTATGTGACAAATCTTGGTGGTGTCACTGCTGCAAATCTAGCTGCTGTTAACACTTCATGTGGGACTGTACAGTACACATGAGTAGCGCTGCTCATGTGCTCAAATGCCCAGCCCACATTTAAGCCAAATTGCCTTTATAGATGACCCCACAAGAATCATTAAAATGTGTAACAAATATTGATACATTATCTCTAATATGCTTGTGAATATTCTTCTTGGAGAGCCATGTGAATAGTACTGGCAGCTGCTATACTTACCCATGTCAGAGCCATTTTTATGTGTAGCTACTGTATAAGCATCTACAGGACAAGGTAAATGACAAGGTTAACCATGAACATTCAGTCCTCTGGAAATGTAGTAAAGCCTATGGATGTTTATGAGCTAAACAATACTTTACCTCAAATGTTTAGTTAAACATGTAAGTAAATGTAATATACTCAAATATAATGGAATAAGTATGAATAATAAAGCATGTAACTGGGTTTATGGAAAATGTGTATCCATAAAACATTTGAATCTTAAAACTGTATACGTACTGGAGGTGAGTACAAAACAAGAAAGCTAGGATCTGGAAGGGAGCATTCTCGCATTAAATAAAAATATTAAAGTGGGTATTCAACATTCAAGCACAATGCATTACTTAGTCCATAAATGATTCATGAATATGCAACCCACTCGCTCCTGCGATTATAGTGTCTCTTGTTCATACCGGACATAAAAAGAGGGGAAAGTCAATACAGAAAAGCACACCTTTTGAGCGTCTCTCAGTGTAGTTTCAGCCAAATGGAGTAAGATGGACACGTTTAGCTCTCCATCTTGACAGGTAGGATACGAGGCTGAACTCAGGGCTATAAATGTACAAGAGAACTCTGCACTGCAGAGATTTCTGAGATGATGGAGTGAGCAGGCTTGGTGGTAAAGCATACCGATCAACCATCCCTTAGACAATACAGCCAGCTCTATCCACCCCCTCATCCGGAATAAAGAGGAAAAAGAAAAAATGACAAAAATAGTTTCACTACTGTATTGAGTGTTTTTCTGTAACAGTGTGTCCATTTTCACTTGGAAGAAAGCATGTAAAAAATCAAAACACACATGAATGACTTTTCAACAAAACACGTTTTTTAGTTTAACCTTTACATTATCCATTTATTTTCCCTACATATAGCTTGAGATTTAATATAGCTCCTCTCTCTGTAATGGAAGCTCGGATATGAACGGAATGTTTCACACTTCATTTAGCTGACTCAAAATACTGCATTTCTCATAGTGACGGGATATTGTAGATAACAACATTCCAGAAATGCATGTGCTTTGTCACGGTCACGCAAGATTACTGTTTTGGCAAATCTTGATACTTTTAGAGGCAACAAAGTGTATATTATACTGTATATGGGCTACACTTCAAAATGTAGCCACACAGTTCCTGGGGAAGTGTCTATGTTTGACACAATTTACATGATTTACATGTTGATGGTGTGCTGTCACATACCAACATTACTGTGCCTGCCATACTGTCAGTTCAGCTAACATGGCTAAACAGATGTGCAGAATATCATATGGTGCATTTGCTCACATCAACTCACATCAACTCACTTTGCTCACATCAACTCTCAAACTCTGAATATCATCACCTCACCAAGTTGTGTACTGTATATGCCAGGTATTTGCATTCAGTAGACTGCTGAGTTTATCACATCGCGAATACACACAGGTGTCAAGAAGTTGAACTAGTGAGATGTACAGTAAACAAAGGAAGCCAGGAATTTGCAAACTTGGATATATTTAGCATAAACATGGTATGTTGTTTCCTGTTGTTAGTATTTTGATGAGTTCGAGTGCTATGATGTTCATCAGAAAAGAGCACATGAATTGCCAAATGTTATTATATTTTTGGTATTGTAGAACCACTGCTAAACTCTGGTATGTATTGCCCTAATTTGCCGCTAAGATCTATTACTTTGTCGGCTTTTGAACTTCTCGGACCACCCAATGCACTAATAGACAGTAGACAAAATACAAATTCCTGTTGTATTTTGTTCTCTTCTATTTCGCACCCATGCCCTCGTAAGGTTGGGAACTCCAGTGTCGCAGGTTGTGATGTACTCTTCTCTTTGCACTGCGCATGCGGCATTAGAGCCACTTACCTTTGAGTCACGTGCTTTATGAGCAAAGTACAAGCCGCCATTTTTTCCCCCTGTTTGTGTCTATCAATAATTCGCCTCGTTTAAAGCCAACTACCATATAACTACGTGGTAATTGTTTTTTCTTGTTGCTTTTGGTTGAAGATTATACTTCAGCACTAGCTCTGCTAGCTTTGCTCAGGTCATAGCTCATTCCGGCCTCATAGCTCCTTCCGGCCACGTGTTAGCAATGTTAGGCATATATAAATGTACTTCATAGCAAGGCTGTAATCATAATATATATTGGGGGGGGGGGGGGGGGACAAATTAATATATTAAAAATGTTTTATATTTTTTAGCA
>JAODUG010028854.1:0-19427 GCA_027564795.1 Aphredoderus sayanus
TCTCTCTCTCTCTCTCTCTCTCTCTCTCTCTCTCTCTCTCTCTCTCTCTCTCTCTCTCTCTCTCTCTCTCCCACACATACACTAACATACATTTACTCTCACTCACACAACACAGACACATGGCAGATGGCTGATCAACGCTCTGAATGCTTTTTTCTCTTGCAGGTTCGTTGAGGAGAAGATGTGGGTGACCTTCTTGGAGGGTTACTCTGCCTTGGCTGCTCTGTCTCTCAGCGCTTCTACTGTGAGTCATCACTGCAAATGTGTGTATCTCCATGCTCAGCTATTCCTTGTAGCATCACTGTAACTACTCTGTACACACACACCTACAGGTCCTGGGTAAGGTCATTGACATCCGTCTCAAGAGCCCGGGCTGGATCAAGAACCTGGAGGATGAGATGAGCGTGGAGAGGATCTGCGGCAGCATCCCCACCTCGTCCAGCTCCACGCTGCTGGCCGAGGACACCGACATGGGCGACGACGACTACGATATGGAAGGTGAGAGGTGAATTAACGCAGGCACATGGCTGACTGAGAGTTAAGAACCGAGCCTTTCCTCCAAAACTGCGTGTTTACAATAACTAACGTACATTCAAGCAAGGGCTAGTGACGGTGGGTTTGAGTCTTCCACCACATTGTAAACCTTGTGTCTGACACCAGCATTTCAAAACTGTTGTTGTTTTTGTTTCGAAGCGCATGCCCTTCCATGGAGTGTTGAGCGGCTTGCTTTCTTCTCTACCCCTCCCCCCATGGAGCGCCTAGGCTCACACCGTCTGTGCCCCTCTCCAAACCGCCACGTGAACTTTGTTACACAGTTGAAACAGTCAAACAACATTTACAGTGGGCTGTGGACACAGAGTCAGAATTGAGGAGTGTGCTTTTAACAACTCATAAAGTGATGAGGAAGGGCAGGGTTAAATGTAATCCTAGTTGCACGTAACTGGGAAGGGAATCCTGTTCAAAACAGTTGAATCCCTTTGCAAATGTAGATATATGAGTTTTTGTTTCTTTAATCTGTATCTCTGTTAATAAACTCTAGAAACCTTCCTCAGTGGATTGGTCTGTCCTCTCTTGTTATATTAGGTGACGTGGATGAGGAGGTGGAGGAGATTCTTCCCCAGCACCTGGAGACTGGAGCAGGGTCCAGCCTTGGCTCCTCCCCTCTCCCATCCCCCAGGACTAGTCCCTGTCCCTCCCCCACCCACGGAGAGCCTGCACTCCCCAGCAGGCCCAGCAGAGCCCAGCCATCCCGACCAGCCCAAGGTTAATATACAGTGTATATACACACATGTACACACCAATAATAAAGCTGTATTCCATTTTGCTGTAAATACAGCACCTTAATTTTGTCAAAGACAGACTCAAATCCCTGCTACTGGAATTCACACTGTACTGTATGTACATCTGTTCTGTTTGTAATGCATGGAAGGAGGTTTAAGCCCATCACAATGCAGGAGAGCAAGCACAGGTAACGCTTGGTGTGGTGGTTTGTTTCTGTGCTTTGTTTGATTAGTCGTTCTGTACTGCCTTCTATTGGAAGGTAGTCATAATCCTATCTTCAGACTCCAATCCCTACTACTGGAATTCACACTGTACATCTAATCTGTTTGTAATGCACGGAAGGAGGTTTAAACCCATCACAATACAGGAGAGCAAGCACAGGTAACAAGTAGTGTGGTGGTTTGTTTCTGTGCTTGGTTGGATTAGTTGTTCTGTAGTGCCTTCTGTTGGAAGGGAGTCATAATCCTGTCAAAGACAGAGTCCAATCCCCTCTACTGGAATTCACACTGTACATTTGCTCTGTTTGTAATGCACGGAAGGAGGTTTATTAAGCCCATCATCATGCAGGAGAGCGAGCACAGGTAACCCTTGGTGTGGTCGTTTGTTTGGTCCTCCTATAGTGTCTTTTATGGGAAGTTAATTTAGTGCAGAGTAGAGTGTTGTTTTGTTAGATCTGCAGTAAAGCAGAACAGACACTGTGATACTGTGTGAAGGATATTGTCTGAAAATGTTATGTAGCTTCCATTTGGATACATTTAAATGAATTTTGCAATGCGAATTTAATCTAGAAAAATATAAAGTGGCTTTGTTTTGTCTTCCTCATTCCAGGGCCGCCGGTGGACTTCCAGCCTGGTGCGCCCACACCTCTGGGCCTCGAACCAAAACGCCCACCTCCCCCACGTCCCAACGCTCCTCCAGCCCGACCTGCTCCTCCACAGCGGCCCCCGCCTCCTTCAGGTGCGGTACTATTCCATAACCAGTCTTGTTTCTCTCTTGTGCTTGAAGAGCCTAACATATCAGGCATCAGACCACTCCCTCTTTCTAACCGGAGGAGCCAGCATTATTTGCATTGGGGTAGTGACACAGTCTAGGTTGTTGGGGGTGACCAACAACCAAAAACTCTCTTTGTGCTGTCAAACGCAATACCAGTTGTAAATGTTTCACTCTGTATGCTATAGGATATAAATATTGGATTAGTTAGGTACATCAAATAATAATGTGTAACATGAGATATTTGACGTTTGTTATTTGCAATAGTACCTAAAGTATATCTTGTGACCTACCGTACAAATGTGCCTCACTGTAATTATTCCCTGCTTCTACATACTGTAATAACCCGCTTAATTGCGGGTTAAAGGTCAGTACAGTGTGGTATGCTATTTATAGTCGATGTTGTTAACAATGTCACTTTAATCTCACTGCTTTCAATCGATGCCAAAGGAGGCATGAGCCCTCTACCAGTTAGAAGGGAGTCAGCAGGTAACTTGACTATTGTTCAGCTGTTTAGCTGTGGCTGTACATCGCTATTTCTGCTTTTTGACTGAACTTATCTGAGCATTCCTCTGTAGCTGCTGCCCTGCTCCGTCTGGCTTGTACTCAGAGTGCTGTGCTCTAGGGTTGTTCCTGGTAGCGGTTGCTCATGCTTGCTAATGGGTTTTTAAGGTGCCAGTGGCGGATCACTGCAGATAAGACGTAACCAAAGGGCACTATCACATACTTTATTAGAGATACAACCTGTTTGAAATTGAAATTGAAACTATGCTCTCAAGTGTGAGCATGATTAATTATAATCTCTTTATTAATTTCTTATATTTATCCTATTTAAAAATAGTATGTTACAATATGAGAAAATCACCTCTGCTTGCTCAAACACTTGAGGTTCATATGTGTTGTCGTTTTATCTGACGTTTTCTTAAGAAATAGAATCAGTAAGTTGCAGCAGAGGCTGTCTTTACGTCTACTTTTGTATCACTGTCCCCTGTCCTTGTTGTCTTTACTTAAGACTGCGGAGAATGCCCCAGCCCGTGCATTGGTAGTAAGGGCAGTGAAGGTAATGCACATAGTATGATAGCAGATGTTGGTTAACATACATTAGTTTTGCGTGTTCTGTTTGAGTAGTCTTATATGTGTACTGGTGAGTCTAGCTCTGTGTTGTGTCTCTAAATGTTAACCCAGACATTTAGTACTGTTATTTGTTTGTTACTATTATTTGACTGATGGTTGATTTAATGAGAAATGGAGGATTATTAAACGTACTTACTCTTGGGAATTCTATCTTACTTATGCATTTGCATCTTTTGCCTGAAAATAAATGAATCTCATTGGTGCATGTTCACTCTTAGCCACCACTGACTATGGTTGTAGCTCAGCCGGTACAGTTATATATCATTCTGAAGGTGTCTGTCTGGCATTGCTGCACTGCCACTCCAGTATCACCACAATGCAATGCTGATCCCGTGCTTCTAACAAACATCGGGTGCATCCGCTTGCTGTGACAGCATCTATTTTGAGCATCCATGTAAAGTGATCCGTTTTCCTTTTTGCTGCCAAGGACCAAAAAGCCCCAGTCTGGCTCGGCCAGATGTCACTGCAGGTGAGTACAGTAGGGGCAGGGCTCAGCCTGTATTTACTGTACACTCCTGGAATCTGTTTGGTTTTATGGGTGAAACTGTAAGGGCAGATCTACAGTATGACACCTGGCCCGGGTGTGTGTGTGTATGTGCACGCGCGGGTGTGTGCGTGCACAAGAAAAAGCAGTCCCCGTGGGACCGTGTTCCCTCTGCAAGGACTGGACTGGTTTGCAGGACTGTGAGAGAAGAGGCACATTTGTGTGTATGTGTATGTGCATGGAATTGGGAGGTTTAGATTTGTATGGATAAGACACCGGTCGACAGACAGTACCCATCTGAACCCTGTGGTAATAGGGTTCAAGTTCACTTGCTTTCCTCCTTTTACTGCCTCTGGCCATCTCTCTTCCCGGATTACTCACTAACTGTCTGCTTGTCTTCCAGGTCGAGGCTCAGGTTCGGGAGGGGCTTCTAGACCAGTGAGTTTGACATCAGCCCATGTCCACCTCTGATAATGGTGACTGTTGTAAAACAAAACAGTGTGCCTCCATCATTCCTTTTACTTCTCTGTGTGCCTTCTAGAATGTTCCTCCTCGTGCTGGGGTGATCAGTGTGACCCCTCAGGCTCGCCCTCTGCCTCCCTCCCACCCTGGCGCCCCCCGGCCCATCCCAGAGGTGCATCCCGGGGCGCCCCGGCCCATTCCGGACACCCACCCCGGAGCCCCCCGACCAGTGCCTGCAGGCCAGGCCACGACCCCGGACCTACCTCAGGGTGAGCATGTGAACCACACAACCATACACACACAAATCACTGGTGGACTCTACAGTGGTGTTACCGTGGCAGGCAAGGCAAATCAGTCATTTGATCCTTACTGTCTTATTGGTTCTGTGCTTACTGCTTATGGTCTATGTAGGGATTTTCTACGTGAAGGTTAGACATCAAACCACTGCCTTAATGTGTGTATTTAATCTTTTGAACCCTCCTGTTGTCTTGGGGTTTCAAAGGATCTTCTGTCTCCAGCAGATGGCACCACCTGCATATGTTTTGATGGCTTACATAGACGTCATATGTCTGTGTAAGCTGTAGAATTAGGATTGACGCCTTCTATCTGCCATAAAGAGCTAGTGATTTGGGTCAGTTTGACCCAACACAGGACAGCAGGACTGTTAAATCGCGTACATATGGCTTCAACTGTTTAAGTCTTCCCTGTCCCCTCTCAGGTCCTCCTCCTTCAGGCCCGCCTCCTTCAGGCCCTCAAGCCGGTGGGCCCCCTGCAATGAGACCCCAAGTTCCATCGCCCATGCAGACCCCCCTGCAGCCCCAGCAAGCCCCGTCTGTCCAACCCCAGGCCCCCATGCAGAACCCCCCCACCCCCTCTGTTCAGCACCCCCAGCTCCAGACCCCCATGCAGCCCCACCCCGCCCCCTCTGTCCAGCCCCAGCCCCAGCTCCAGACCCCCATGCAGCCCACTTTCCCAGCGCCCCCACAGGGTCTGGCCTCCCCTAAACCCCCGCCACGATCTCGCTCCTCTCATGCTCTGCCTCCCGACACCACCAAAACAGAGACGACACCGGCTGCCCAGGTTGGTACCAACCAACTTTTTTGTTTACCGCTATCTGTTGCTTTCTATGTTAAGAGTTTATATTTTAGCAAATGCTAAATTGTTAATTCACTATGGAATATTCCTACCAAACGTTTTTTAGGACCAAAAGAATGTTTTTGGTATACATTGAATGGTTTTGGATTTAGAATTGACGGACAATCGTCAAAGATCTGTATCTTTCTGCCACTTTGTATTGCATTAGAGTTTAGCCAGCTGTGTTATCCTTTCTGCTGTGCACCTCTGTCTCTGATACGTTTGTTTCTCTCTTCTCCAAGCCGGAGAAGCCCTCAGGGTGACAGGTATTTGATATTAAGCCACCTCTGTGTTTCTCCATAGCACCACAGTACTGTGCTCCAATGTATGGCCTCCTCGCTCATACATTACATTCAGTAACCACCACCTTTTGCCTCTTCCATGATTAGACTTGATTTTCTCCACTTTGTACACTTCCTGTTTCAGTTATTATTCACTTGGATGCCCCTTACTGTAGTTCATTTCAAGTCTGGTTAACAGTGTTGTTTTGTCTTAAGTCAGTTGATCAACATTTCAAGCCATATAATAATATTCTAGAGGTCAGAGGGTGGTTGTTCCCCCCCAGCCCCCCACAAAAAAGTACTTGCATATATGCTGATTTGGATTGAAATGCTATTTTAAATTCTGAAGATTTCTTATTTTGCGTGGGCATATATGAAATGACTTCATGCTTTTATTTATTTTTACATTACCATTTGTAACATAAACATTTCTGTTAATGTGCTAATGTGTATTATAGTGAGTCTGTGGCTTTATGTAGTTTTCTAATGCGTTTAACTGTCAGTGTTTATTGGTGTTGGTGTACAAACGCCTACAGAAGGACAAAACAAAAGATGAATTCACTGTGAATATTGTATTTCTTTTAATCATGAGCCTGTGGAAGACGTGTATCATTTAGTGTGTGTGTGTGTCCTGTTCCTCCTTAGACTAATGGGCTGAATGGAGTCCTAAGAGAAGCACAATGGAAGCCTGACCCTTTCGACACGCTCACATCCGACCTCCTCCTCTCCTCCTCCTCCTCCTCTCCGTCCTCCTGGTACAACACCCAGTCGCTGACCAGAGGCTCCTCCCTGCATGCTCCCCCTGCCACCCCAGCGCCTCTGTTCTCCTCCAGAACGCTCCATTCCTTCTCCTCGCTGCAGTCCACGGCCCTGCCAGCCCTGCAAGGCTGCTCCTCCTCCTCCTCCTCCTCCTGCCTCTCCACGCCCTCCGCCCTGCTCCCCCCCCCTCCCCCGGCCCCCTGTCGCAGCCGGTCGCAGGAGACACTGCGCTCCTCGCCCAGCAGCCCCTTCCAGAGCGAGCCGTCTCCAGCGCGCCCCAGCAGCACCAATCCCTTCACCGGCAGCCCGGCGCACAAGCAGGGCCGCGCGCTCACCCCGGATTTCAGCGGCCGGCCTCCGGCCTCCAGGGCCGACCTCCCGTGGGCCGCCTTGGCCCTGAGCCAGCCCCTGGTCCCCTTACCCGCCCCCCAGGCCCCCCAGGCCCACAAGACCCTGCCCCTGATGGGGCCGTCCTCCGCCCCCTTGACTCCTCTCCCTGCCCTGCCCTTAGTGCCGCAGTGCTCCGCCCCCCGTCGCCAGCCTCCCCCTGCCCAGCAGTGGGTCACCTTCGACGACGAGGCAGACCGTGCCAGCGTTGCTGGGAAGGCGCCGCTTGCCCCCGCCCCCACCCCTGCCTTTCCCCCCAGCTCCTTGTTCTCCAACCCCACGACTCAGCCCCCCCTTACCGGGTTCCACTCAGACCCTAACTGGGCTTCCTGCACCTCCACAGCGTTCCAGCCCCTCCCTCCCCCGGTTCCTAGCAGAACTGTGCCGGCTAATCCCAGCGAAGGCTTCCTCTTCCCCAAGGAGTTCACCGAACGATAGCACCACAAGGGTGTGCAAAGGGTATATCCACATATAGAGGTCTACGATACATGTGTATATGTGTGTGTATGGTATGTACAAAAGAGACAGTATTTATCACAGTATAGACCACTCCCCAATACTGAATCAGACAAAAAGGATATACAGTATATCTCCGTTTAGCAGTGATACAACCGGATGTGCAATCCTTACAAAAGAGATTCTCGATTGTTCCCTCGTACAATGACAATTATTTTTAATATAAATTGTTCTGATTTTTATTTTTATTTATGTCAGGAATTGTGTGCTTGTGTCTATAGAGTTCTATAAATTATGTCTAATACGCACAAATACAGTACGTGTGTGCAATATCCGATATCGTCTTTGGCCATCCGCGCAGTGAACAGTACTTTCAGTGACACGTTCTTGTTGATATCTGCAGTTCTGTGTGATAGCTGTAGCCTTTTGACATCTAGAAGGGTGATTTGAGTAAACCCCTGTGACATATTTGTCTCCAGTACTTTCCACAGCTTTATCTTATATAATGCGATAGGCTATGCATTGCCTGTGGCCATATGCCTGATAATGGCTGTTGTCCATAAGCATCGATCACAGATTACCTGCTATTCTGTTTTTGACATGTTGTGTGTCAGAGCTGCAGACTCAAGTCAGGGGTCGTTATCTGTGCCGTGAGCACTTGCTTCTATCATGAATGTACTCTTGCGTTGTCTAAAGGCTGACGAGCAGCTGCATGAGTCAGTTTACCCTATTACTGCCGTAGTACCAGCATTTCATTTATATCATGTCGTCCAATGAGGATTGGTCTTACCATTTCTTTATCCGGTATATTTTTTTATCCTTTGCAAAACTGTTGTTTTATAGCTCTATATCAAAACCGGTACATAGTGATTATGTATGTTTGTTTTGTTGATTTCCAAATGGAAAAAGCTCCTAGCTGTGGGTCTTTGTACTTTGTACTGTTTCATAGGTGTTCCCTTGTAACTAATATGCACTGAAATGTTTTCACTGTGGTTTCCTGGAAACCCAGTGGGGTGAAAAGACAAGAGGGATTTAACAGGCTTTCACCTAAGTCTAGTGTTTGTTGATTTATCCAAAGCTTCGTATAATGATGTTAAATGTGCATCTTTTTCTCAAACTGCTGAGGACTTGGTCAGAGCCTGTGGGCACATCAGACATTGTGTGTGTGTGTGTGTGTGTGTGTGTGTGTCTGTGTGTTGGGGTGGGGGGGAAGGGGTTCAGGGGGGTAGGTCTCTATTTTGTTTAGTTTTTTTTACTTTTGTTTATTGCACCAACGAAAAAACGCAACCTTTATTTCGGACATGTTGCTCAGATGTATACTGTGGTGAGATGTAACGTGCTGTGTTTGAGGTATGTACCATTTGTCATAGTGTGATGTTATCTGTGCTTGGATGTGAGTGTGTCTGTGTATACAGTTTTTGCAGAACTTTCCAGGGCATTTTCAGTTAATTGCTTATAGGTGTATTTGCTCGCAGGTTCCGAACCAGCAGTTGCTGTATTCGTTCACTTGTGGCAGTAATGTGTAGGGCCTGCCAAGGGCTGTTGAGTGACGAGCACCCAACTCGCCTGTCATTTGGTTGATATCTTTACCACTGACTGAAAATATGGATACAACTCAGACTTAGGCTTACTGAAAATGTTATTTAATAAACATCCTGAAAATGTTATTTAATAAACATCCTTATGTGTGCAATACAGTGTGTCCAACACTCAAAAGTGGTGTGATTTAGGTGTCTCTTCCACAGAGTATCTGAGGATTGTCTCATCTGTTTTCAGTATTTTGAGGTCCCCCGTTACTGTACTTTAATTCCATCATGTATTTTCCCCAGGACAAGAGTAACTATTAACCAGCCATGCAGGAATCTTTACTGTTGGTGAGGTGTGTTTGGTAATGTGTCAATGCTTATTTTGTGCTGTAGTACTTGCTTACAGTTGATACAATGACACTGGCAAATTTACAGAGGTTATGCAAGCAGTCGTATAGAAAAAATCATCAGATGTAATCCCTGTCAGCTCAAAATTGACAACATCATTGGATTTCATTCCCCTAGCCATCATGGCCATGGTGAATTAGCCCACTCTTTTGGTGGTAGCGGTGTTCTTATGATATGAGCAGGAATGAAATTGTGGACCATTGTAAGGATTCCAGCTTCGCAATTAAAACTGTATGCAGTGGCTTTGTAAGCATATGGATATGCCTGTACTGCTTCTAGCCCTGTATTGGAATCTATATAATCTCTGAGATGCATTTAATATTTTACCCAGATGTGTGCAGTAGTTACTCTAGCTAAGACGTTAATAGTGACTAGTCAGCGCTTAATGTGTCATGTTCAAGATTTTATAGGAAACAAATAGCTCCTTTTGTGAGGTTGGTGTCACTTTTTATTATTATAATCCATAGTAAAAAAAAAAATACTACTAAAAATACACGTGTTGTTGACCATATTCTATATGTACTAAAGAGAAAAACATAAAGCTGCAAGTAATATCCAAGGTTCCATATTTTGAGTGCACCACTGGCACAATTTATGTATGAGCAATTTGTGTTGTATGTATGCAATAATAAATGTCAATTGACCTGAAAGGTTTTTGTCTTAAGTAATCTGTATTTTTAAGTGTACAACAATCCATAGCATAGATGTAACAGTGTCATGACCATCCAAGTGTTGTATGATGATCTTCGACACGAAAATCAATGGTCGTTCTTGAGTGGACTACTAATTTGCGCACAGTTTTGATACATCAATATGGGCAGGAGGTGGCGCCATTGTGTCTCAGATACTTCCACAAAATCTCCCATGAAGAAGAACATGCCACTCGCGAGATGAACAGCAGTATGCGTCTGTTATTATTATAGTTGTTTTATTTGGTCTCTAAGTAGTGCATTTACTGTATTGAAGGTTTTTTTTAACACAAAGATATATGTGAAAACGTATCAGAAAGCGTGGAATGATAATAGCACCTTACAGTAGGCTAAGAAACACCTATCGTAGTTCAGCTGCAGTGGTATTATTTTCTAGAAGAGTCCACAGTGCTAGAGTAGCTTGATGTTGAATGTTGCCATGGTTGCACCACAGTCAGCAAGACATCCGGTGTCAGTTGTGTTTTAGGTTTAGGACATCAACGAATGCCTTTTTTTCTCATTTTTGGAGGTAACCGTCAGATACATTGTTTGCACTATGGTTCAGCTGCACTTGAAGCGTGGGGATGAAAGCCAGTTCCTCTTCGACACAACTGTGGGTGTCCCAGTGGAGACCCTAACACAACAAGTTACAGCCATTTACAACGGAAGACTCAAAGTGGACAGGATATGTTCAGGTGAGAACATGGATGCACCACAGTACTTTACTGTACAGTACGTTACTGTACTGTATTAACAGTATAAGAGGGGTGAGAAACTGCGTGCAGGATTATGAGAAGCAATGTTGTTGATGGCCTGATTTTCAAATCGTCTAAGCCATGACCCCCAAAAGATTCATACTATACAAACCACGTATTAACAGTATAAATCACCAACAATAACAACATTACACACACACACACACAGTATTGTACATCATACAACTATGTAAAAGTAAACCTAACACTCTCTCTTGAAGTTAGTAACGTACAGTAGCTATCTTACTTTGCAAGAGATAATCATTGATTAGTAATTTAGTGGAACAGTACAGTAGTTACAGTGACAAGCTCCCACCTAATATCTTTGATGACACCTTGTATGCCTTCAGAGATACCAGAACTCGCAGACCACGGGATTACTCTCCCACCCAATATGCAGGGGTTGACAGACGAACAGATTGTGGATCTGAAATTGGAGGACAAGTGGCAAGAGAAGTGCATACCCAGTGGAGGATCCGTATTTAAGAAGGATGAGATCGGGAGAAGGAACGGGCATGGTTAGAACAATTTGTGTGTGTTTGTATGTGTGTGTGTGTGTGTGGTACCAGAAGGATAGAAACAAAAAACATATATTCTTATTTGTCCCCGTCAGCTCCTAATGCCAAGATGAAAGAGGTCCTAATGAAAACTGTAGATGAGGCAAGGGCATTGATTTCAAAGGTAAGTTTCAAATATATAAATTTTTTATTTTAAATTACTTGAGGACCGTCTGACGACATCACCCAATAAACAAAGGCTAAGTCACTCAAAAAGGCATCGAATTATGTATTCCAGAATTAATTTAACATTATTTGTATGTCCATTTTACTTTCTTCTTTAACTAATCAGTGAAAATTAAATAGCTGAATGCTAAGGAAGCAGAGTACATACTATGCAAAATAAAACAGAATGAAGAGGTGGCATACAGTATAAACAATTGCATTCTGTGATATACAATTCAAAAAGTTTAGTAGTTTTATTCAAAATTACTATGACCTGTTTGATATATTAATAAAGTGTATTATATTCAAACTCTCTCAGAAACAAGTGCAGGCAAACGTTTGCGTTACCATGGAGATGGTGAAGGAAGCCTTGGATCAGCTGAGGGGTGCAGTAATGATTGTGTACCCCATGGAGCTGCCTCCTCACGACCCTATCCGGATGGAGTTTGAGAATCGAGAAGACTTGTCACAAACACAGGTGAATAGCTGAACATTTATTTAACACTAACATTTAGCTCATCTGCACTGCTCAGAATACACAGTGGATTTCAACCATGTTATCTCGTCCTTTTTTTCTCTCTGTTACCCATAGATTGTAAATAATATCCCTCACTTTAGCACAGCCCATGTGAATTTTCAAAAGGCAGTAAAATACAGTCTGGTCTGTTTTATAATATTCAACATTCAATCAATCAAATCTCTTATAATTTCTCCCTCAGCCTTCCACACTCACTTGCTATTTTGCTCCACCTATGTACACGTACCCACTCCATTCACTTCCTCTCCACAGGCCTCTCTGCAGCTTATCTCAGAGGAGGAGTGCCAGCTGTGGTGGGCTGCCAAGGAGCTCCAGAAGGGGAAGAAATTACAGGACTACATTGGCACAAATGAGAAGACAAAGATTATAGTCAAAATTCAAAAGGCAAGGAGTATTTAATCAAAATCATAGATGTCATGTTGTTGTTTTAGTTTATGTATTTATTTATCTAACATTTTGTATTTTATTTCTGTTGGTTAATGTACAAGCCTATAACTGCAGCTTATGTATATGTTGTTCTTTTTAGAGAGGCCAGGGGGCGCCAATGAGAGAGTCTCTAGTCACTGAAGAACAGCGTAAACAACTGATGATGCATTATTACAAAAGAAACGAAGAGATGAAGGTTAGGACTCGACATCACATGTCTTTAAATGTACCACACTTTGTTGAATATGTTAAGAGGTTTTCTATCTCTAATGGATGTGTGGATATAAACCTGACTATCGGATTCTATTTCAGAAACTGGAGGAGGCCGATGATGATAGCTACTTGGACACACAGTGGTCTGACCCCAATGCCTTAAAAAGACAGTTTCAAGGCCTTAACAACATCAAATGGGGACCTCGATAGAAACCACTAACACCAGAACCTTTTCTATGGACTCTTAAGTTGTGACAGCTGAATCAACTTAAATCAAATTAGTTGATAAAGCACATTTAAAAACAGTCAACCAAAGTGCTGTACAATGAAATGTAAAGAATCCAAACATAAAACATGAATAACATGACAGACATTTCTACAATCTACAATTCACAATTGCCTACCCATTTACAGACTCTAATAGTAAGGAAAATATTTTTTTTAAATACGTTTTAAGATTAAGATTAGATGCAAGTTGGTTGCTGCTAGTGGTAGACCTAATGTAGAAAGGTAGCCTATTCCACAACCTAGGAGGCGCAGTCTCTTTTCAGTTTTAATGTTGACCGTAGGGCATGCAAAAGCATTTGGTCGGAGGATCTAAGTACCCTGGAGCAGCAGTGGTTCGTAAGGAGGTCATAAATATAGGAGTGTGCTGACCCATGCAATATTAAAAACACAAATAAATATACATAAATAAAAGAACCTTAAACCTGAAATTTAAAATATATCCTATATCTACCAGGTAACCAGTAGAGAGATGACAATATTGGGGTGATGCTTTCTCTTTCTCAGATACACAGTATTTAGCATAGGCCATCTCATCGACTTCATTAAACTTGGAAACACTTAACTCTTGTGATGTCCATTTTGAATAGCCAGTGTTGGCTTATGATACTGCAGTGTAGATATATAGTTTCTGGCCAACAAAGCAGTTATTCCAAACAAAACAGGAACACTGATATTTTAGAGGCTTTATCTACGACCAGGTACAATAATCTGTCCTGACATTGTTTTTGTTTCGCTTCTTTAAAAAAAAATTCTGATTTGACTTATTTCACATTTAGTTTTTTAATCTTCTTACAATATGTTAATACTGTGACTACTCAGTTTGTATTTTACATTGTAGCGTGATGGTGTGTTGACCCAGAGTTGACCCCAATATGGTATCTGAAGCAGAGGTGATCTAGTTTTTCCTTCCATGGAGCACAAGTAGTAGGATGCTACACCTTTCCTCTCTTTGTCCTTGTCTTTGGCAGTGAAACCTCTGAACACCAGAGCTGCTGTGAAGCAGGATGTTACTCAATCCACAATGATCCACACTCCGAGCTATGTTCCACAAGGAGGAAGCTCCAGTTATAGTGTGAAACATTTGTGTGAATCACATAATTCCATGAGAATGAAATAATAAAAACCTCTAATCTGCAAATGCCTTATATTTTGTTTCGATATATATAGGCCTATATGATACAAGTTAACTATTTTGACTTTAATTGACACCAATTATAATTAATATATTTTATTGATATAATCGGGAGAAAAAAACTGTACAACCTAGGCCTATTCTCATTCATGCTTTTTAACTGATCTATAATTTAGCTATATTCTTATATTTTGACAGTTATTAGCTTTTCAACAAGCCCTGATCTGTGTATTCTCATTTTAACTTGAATGTCTAGAGAGCGTCAATTATAGAGTAAAACCAGCTATTGGCAGTTTGAATCCATCAACTTCTGGCCCAGTACATTTCCTGTGACTCATTCTTCCGTCAATCACCACAGATGGGACTTGAACCAAAATCCCTGACGTTCTGTACTGATCTACTCAAACCCACCAGACTACTACCAGGACTGTTATGATAACTATGGATACGATTATCCATAAAGCCAGTGACCACTCATGATGGCACTACTGTATAACATCACTTTAAAAATTTTTTTTTTTTTACAAATTATAAAAAAAAAAAAATCACACAAACTCAGCCCATTGCCAGTGGCTTAGGGATTTCCATTGAGGTAGGAAGTCATCCATATCTCCTGTATGACCATGTCTCTGCGCTCAATCCTCTCTGCCCGCTCTGCAGCCTCAGTCATATATGTCACTTCCTCCCAGCCGTACAGCAATGTCCTATCTGTGGCTGAGACTAAAGAGCTGTCCGTTTCATGTTCGTCATCTTCATCCTCCTCCTCCTTTTCATCCTCCAGGGATGACTGGGCCTGCCTAGTGCACTTATCTGTTGAGTTGTGCTGTCGCCCCCTACAGGTCACTCTGACAGACACAGCCAGCAGGGTGAACAGGAGACCAACGCACACACTGGAGGTGAACAGCAGTGCTGCCATCTCTGGGTGCTCTACACAGGAAAGGGCAGGGGTTCATAAAGATAAAGTAAGCCTATTGTATGTGCATCAATGTTCACAATAATTATTTTTTACCTTTGATATATGCATATGTCATGAGTGAGTTGCTCATCATGGCTCCTGAGTGCTCTGGCTTTCTGGAGCCTTTGGCATAAGGTCCAACAGCATCAGGAGGGACTGATTTTAAAAATGGGAGGAGGGAATAAAATTTAAGGCAGGGTTAGTCATTCTGGAGAATGCTTGCTAACTTCCAGCTCAAATAAAAACAAACTCAGTAGCTCTGCCCCACAAATTGAAATGCATTGTGAAGCCAAGGGCATTGTTGTGAGCAGTGTCCGCCACTTTGTGTTGACGGAGGCAGGACTGTGTAAAAGTACAGAATTATTTCTTCAGCATGTACAGTAAGATTGCAAAATGTGAGCAGATATTTGGTGAATTTGATTGTATATATATTGTACATATATTGGTTTGAACACGTCTCACATGGTTCTGTAGTGTAGTGGTTATCATGTCTGCATTACAAGCAGACGTTCCTGGGTTCAATCCCCAGTGGAACCATTTGTTGTTAATGAGTGAAATGTACTAGGTTTTGTACAGTATATGGCTATGTGCCCCTTTATGAAAAGCATCAAGCATAAAAACGATAAATGTTACCATAACCTCCATCTTGTTTAGGAGTCGAGGAGGGATGTGGTATGTCTGTGTCGGCGGCTCTGAGTAGGGTCTCCGGTACTAGTTGTGAGGAGCGACAAATATTAACTTGACTTGGTTAATTATATTGTTCTGTGAATAAATGGCACGTACAGTATCTCTGGAAAGTATTGTTGATAATGCCTGGCTGCAGTCCAGTCTCATTAGAACTTACTAACAATATCAATGACCTCACTGGCATTTAAGCCAATCACAGGAAGTTTGACAGGATGTCAGCCTCTACCCTTTAAAAGTTGCGTCAGTGTTTACATTCTCACATAATGTTTTCTCTGTTTGTTGTTGGGTGTGTTAGAACAACGGCTGGCTGAAGACAAACCATAATAGGAAATACATATGCAAATAAAACCAATTTAAAACAATAACTTAAGTACACAATAAAACAAGAGTATATGTAGGCCTAATAGTCTAATATACTGTACACAGAAAAACAATAAACCTTCCTTTGCTTTCATCTCAAGCAAATGCTCTTTAATTTCATTTTTGAAAAGAAAAAAGAAAGAAGGGAAAAAGCTTACCACAAGCATATAGGACAGTGAGGTACTTCCTAGTTCCTGGAAAACAGGGGTCCCTGAATGTCTGGTTGTTGACAGAAATAGCACATCTGTGCTTGCTGTAGCAGGACTGGGACACAATATGTACAGCCTCGTAGTTGAAACACTCTATGTTGGGGGTAAAATATAGACTCCTCAATTGTATTTTAAAACTCACAGAACCCTAAACTTCCTTCTGTTTTTGTTTTTGATATTATGTTTTGACACAAAACACCTAATGCCCATGGCTGCATAAAGATGTAGAGTAGAAAAAGGAGTGTGAGACAGAAATCAGCATTTCTGTCTCACAAGTTTGTGGTACATAGGAAACTCCAGAGACAGACTCTTTAAAGTGCCTCCACTTACTTACTTTATATATATATATAAAAGCAGGGACATTTTGTGTTGCAGGCTCCAAATCTGCATATTGATAGTGTGATAGTGTTATTTGCAGCCATGTTGTATTCAACTTTACTTTGACTCACCAAATGGAGGTGGTCTTGTCAGGGCCGAGGGGCAAGTGTCAGCCTGGTCTAGACCTCTCCCGTAGACAGCCGCATAGATGTTCAGCACTCTGGGTGGCTTACAGTGCAGCAACAGACTCTCCCCCTCGCAGACCACGCTTCTTCTGTGTTCCGCTGAGCAGGGAGAAATTACCAGAACAGTGACAAGGCATTCTGAGGGGTGGGCCTATACAGCAAGGTTAAAGGCGTTGAGACCACATGAACACACATGAACACACACGCACACTAATGCTCATCCTCGGTTTCGTGGAAAGTTAATGTCTTGGTCAGGCAGGTGGAGTTAGAGCTCAAACATACTGGGTTTGCACTTGTAATCCACATGGAGGTACTTGGTTGTCCCTGGACAGGGGTCTTTCCCAAACAACAGATGGTTGACAGGCAGATGGCAGTCTCTGTGGCTCTGGCACTCTGACAACAGTTTCTGCCAAACAATTATTACAATTATGTTAGCAGTAATAATGGTTTATCGATAGATGAACAATTAACGTTATTTACTGTATGTGCTTTACTCAACATCCAAAGAAAGTTAAATTACAAAGTACATTTAAAAAGATTTAATAACCAAAATTGAATCTAGCCGTGCCACACCATTTCCGCTGTCAAAAACACACCTGTAGAGCAGTGGACGTTGAACAGATGTGGTTCTCAGCTCTGACCGGTGTGTCGGGCTGGGCACTGCACAGACGCGCGTCCATGCTTCCGTAAAACGCTGACTGAATGGAGATGGTGGAGTGGCGCGGGCAGTTCAGATGTAGCGGGAGTCCGTCGCACGCAACTGCAGAATGGCTTGTTATGATTCTGTTCAGGTAGTCTATTAAAGAGAATTGTAATTTGTCCACGTTAAAATGAAACCAATACTAAATTTAAAACGACAATTTATCATCGTCATAATTTGTCATCTGATCTAAATTGTTTGTACGTACTTGAAAAGTCTGCCAGTCCATTCATCCGTCTGGTCCACAACAGCAAGGTTACGTAGAAGAGGCTAGTGCGGGACTCTACTCCGTAGATACGCGTCCACTTCATGTTGTGCTTTCCCACTCTCTGAGACCATGTTAGAGTTTAATAGGACATATGCTGGTGGCCAAACGAGACGGGCCAAATCTAAATTGACGGGAATTCCACAGACCACGCCGCAACAGGAAATGTTCGGTTTTAGCGCGGAGATGATGTTATAATGTACACAGTCTTATCTATATCGTCAACGTGTCACGCCAAAGGGGTAAGCCATACAGCATTGTCCCTAATAAAAGTTTCTCCAAATAGCGCTTGTCTTCACATGTAGTCTCCTATGGCCTAGGCTAGTAGAGCTGTGCACTTGAACAGACCACAACCTCTGAGACTAGAAATAGAAGCTGCGCAACAAAGTGCTCAAACTGACAAACGAAATAAAAGAATCGAGGTTTACGGGCTATAGCCTATATGACCAGCCTGGATTTCAACAAGTCCAGTCACGGAATTGTGAATGGATATCTGGCGAGAGTTACCCCGCATTAGTGTAACAACAACGAAAATTGTGGTGTAGGCGTGGCAGATATAAAAGGAAGAGAGGCTCGGCTCTGAGTGGCGATACACATTGGCCAACTTTTTCACACAGTATTGTATAGCCTACTCTTTGGATTTTGCCAATACGCCGATTGAATGGTTGACTGGTTGGTTGATTGATTGATTTATTCCTTCCCGTCTGTCCTTTCTTCCTTTATTATACAGAACCCATGAGAACAGAATGAGACCAAATAGGTATATATTGTTTAACAGTTGTAAAAGACTGTCGTTTTAATGCATTCGTTTCTTAGCCCAAAACTATTGCCATTATGTGGCCTAACTGCTCCATGCAGCTGTCACGTCTGTATCCATGGTGCACTGTATTGTACCTTATTGTACAAATTGTAGCCAGTAGGACAGAGTATACTCTGGTACCCCCTACTCCATGGTAACCAATCTACATGTCAAACTACTGACAGAGCTACAACAGCGCTCTGACAGAGGTCTCAACCTCTATGGAATAATCCAAGGGAGACTGGCAGGGGAGGAACTGCGGAGGTTGTATTTTGCATACAAACGTGAGTGCTTCCACCCCCCCACCCCCTGAATCGCATAGGCTCCAATTCCCTAAAGTGTCAGCAGCCTTAATTTTCTTCCTTAAAGCTCTTGGTTTTTGTTTTTGTGAAACCCTAGGGAACAGTACTATTTCTGACACCGTTGTCCTCACATTTTGTGATGGGACCAAAACAATGATATTGTTTAATTTAAATACGATATCTTGTTGTTTGGTAATTTGCAGGTAGACTACTATTGTTTTGTATTAATTTCCATGCCAATTTTATAAGCATACATAACAGTATATCTGTGATAGTAATCGTTTTATGCCATAGCCCTACATTTAAATGTTTATTTTTTCCCCAGGTTTGTTTCCAGCAGTCAAGCTACTATCCCGTGTCGTCGTGGTCCCCGCTAAATGTGGATAAAAAACTGCCAAAATAAATCTGATTTATTCTTGAATTGATTTATTCTAAATCAAATTAAGATAGCATATAGGCTAGGTGCATGTGGCTACAGAGCATTGAGAATTTGACAGTTAAATAGTATAGGCTTAATCAAATGTATTTGGCTACTACAAGAGCACTAACACAAACGTGCTTGGCATACCTTTTATATTTTAG
>JAODUG010028865.1:0-42811 GCA_027564795.1 Aphredoderus sayanus
CTCTCACTCTCTCTCTCTCTCTCTCTCTCTCTCTCTCTCTCTCTCTCTCTCTCTCTCTCTCTCTCTCTCTCTCTCTCATTTGTAAAGGAACTCTTTAGAATCCTGCCCACCCCCCTGCTAACTTAATGTGTTGAATTATACATCCATCTCCTCATTGATCTTCAGAGAGGGTTGACAGGGATGGAGTGTGCCTGACAGTCCTGTGTGCCTGACAGTCCTCTGAATGGCCGACAAAAGCTTTGTATGCAGTGTGAATACAAGATGAAGAGCAGATGAGGCAAAAAAGGGGGGGAGCGCAGATTAATCACCTGACAAGTGGATGGAGTGTCCATTTGTGCCTTGGGGACAAGCAGCAGATAGGACGTGACATTCAAAGGCTCTTAGGAGGACATGGGGATGTTGCTATTCCCTCCAGTGCCCCCTCAGAAACCCCCCTCCTCGCCACACACATGTACAGCATCATTCATTAGTGTCATAATAAGACATGTTTAGCAGGCTGCATGTCTGGAGCAGCGCACCAAACACCTTTCACCCCGCATTGATTGGTGCTGCTCACACAAACTGCAGTACTACAAGGAATGTGATTATACAGTAGATCAATTATCAAAACATTTAGAAGAAAACTACCATCACCAATTAATAAGATGACATTATTAACATACAAGATCAAAAAGATAATAATAATAAATTACACACACATATATATACACATACATTATATATATATATATATATATATATATATATATATACACACACACACACACACACACATATACATATATATATACACATACACACACATACAAACATGCAGTATGTGTGTATACATATACATACACACATATATACACATATACACATGTCATTGTCATTTCTCTGCTGTTATATTTGTGGGTAATTACTGTACTCCTGCTATTCATTCAAATATCTGATGGCATAAACTGATTAGGTTTCAAAGTATTGGCTCCCAACTTTCAAGAGATTAGAAGGGGCTTTGGTCTAATCCGCTACCCAAAAGTGGCTCACTCATACAGTAACTGTAGCCTGTCCATTGTCAGTGGAAATACAGGCTTTCATTCCAGTGGCCAAGTCAGGGCACTGCAAAGCAATGCTTTAATGTGCCGCTCTGTGTTCAGTGTCACAAGAAACGAAAACACTGTGGGCTTCCCTCTCTCACTCTCACTCTCACAGCAGGGGGGTCTTTCAACACATACTGTAGATCAACAAATAGCGCAGAGGGACATGCACGTCCTCATTCCCAGTGTGAGAGGAGTGAGAGTTATTTTGATTTCCCCAAAAGCCAGATCAAGCCGCAGGGCAGGAAGACAGGTGAGTGCCAGCACAGAGGGCATTGGCGCACCATGCACTACAAGCCGTTGGTGAGCCTCCTACCTCTGCCAACACATTGCGGAGGAATACCGTACCTCCACACACGCCTGGCTGTACTTCTGACACAGGTAAAACTGCAACAGACCACCGCTACAGCTCCACACAGACAGAGGTGTGGGTTGTCAAAGCCTCCCAGTTTACCTGGCCTGGGTCCCACTCTGGCCAGAGCCCCAGACAGCTGCCCGCCTGTCAGGGCGGCCATCCACTGCTGCACCGCCTGGAGATCAAAGAGACTATGCACTCCGAGCGGTGGATAAACCCAAGCTATATCTGACCAATGAGTCAAAGCCACACAAGCAACTGTCCTCTGAACCTACGATGTTAAATGTTTGCCTCAAGACTGTTCGCTAAACACCACATTTCCACCGTTAGCCTCCAACGTGTGCTAATGTTGTGTTGCAAGCTGTGTGGCTGCAATGATGGTGCTCCACTAGCAGAATTTGCAGTGCTACTGTGCGATTAGCTGTTGATGGACAGTAGCCTTCCACCTAAAGCTACAATGCGGACACGTTTTCCTGCCAGCGGAGGAGGTGATGAGGTAAAGTGGTTACAGCAGCCAACAGTTTTCTGATGCTGCAAAATGAGTGGATGGGCTTTGGATGACTTTCAGTAAACAAATCTGTTTCTCTGACCTTTTAGTAAAATTGAATTGCAACAGTTATTCAGACATAAACTGAGGTCTAAAAAGCCATTAGAAATGGTTCACTGTTTTGTTGTAGTCCAAACCCTATTGGCAAAATACAATAAACCATATTTCTTATTGCATAAGTGCTATTCTCTGTGAAGCAGAAATATTCTGTCTAAGGAAACGTTAGCTATAGCTATATAAACGTTAGCTTAGCTCAGACAATACATTGTATAAGATTGGTGAAGATGGCTGCAGGCCACAGAGGAAACTAGCTTCTGTTTTATGTTCAGAGGAAAGTCTCTCTCTGGCAGCGTTTACACTCTGAACTGAAGCCCTGCAGTCCCGTTCCAATCAAACTAAACATGTAAACAACCTCTCAACCATCTTTTGTCACAAACGTCAAAGAAGTCCCCCCAATAAAGATGAAGGGCTTATGCACTGATGTGTTTTATAGCCTGATCAACTGGAAGACTGTGAAGAAGGGTCTATCTGACAGCTGTAAACACACACACACACACACACACACACACACACACACACACACACACACACACACACACACACACACACACACAAAAACTGTAGATTCAGTGATTAGTTCCCACCAGCCGGGAACAATGCAAGACTTGTGTAGACTCATACTCTACAAGCTAGACAGATGCAGTTGTAAACGCAAGGCGCTTCAGGGTCCTGGCTACGCATGCTCTACATACATACATACTAAACCTTCTAAGTCTACGCAAGCTATGAGGACGCATTGAGAGACACATGAAATGACACTTGCAATGAGTCGAGTCATAAATTAGCACCAAAAAAGGCCAATCAAATGTTCTCGATGAGTTCACTTATCTTGCGTAGACTATGAAACATCCCTCACACAGGGAGAGATGTGTGCTGTCACTCACATCTCTCTCTACAAGACTCCCCTTCCTCCGGTGTGTTTCTCTTTTGCGCCTTTTAAAATCCTTTTAAAGTTGCACTTCTGAGTGTCACTTTGCCAGGAGTGTTGCCTTGCCCTGGGTACGATACCAGCATCAGCCACTACATGAGACCATCTGCAACTCCTCCCACCTGCATCCCATCTCAATTAAACAGCAGTTAAGGTACTGGGTGGGGAGCAGGCACAGGGTCAAGTAAAAACAGATAAAGTAACTGGCTACATGCAAAACCGTTTGGTACTCGCTCATATGCATTTCATCTCTGCTTTCTCTCCAATGAACGTGGTGCATAATAGATCACAATAGTGTCACATCATACGTGGGTGGTGCGGGGGGTGCATGGGGTGCAGGGATCATATAGCCAGTTTGAAGTGTAAGGAATCTTTCACAGCCCAATTAAATGGTGACAACCCCGGAGAAAAGAGAGGGTTATACAGCCCTTGTAATGGACCTCGGAGGTGGGGGTGCTGACTGTGCTATGGTGGTGAATACAGTATAAAAATAAACAAAGTGTTTTTCCCTCTTTCTCCACTCTCTCAATAGAAACTGTAAGTAAATTTATAACACCACTGATACATTTTCGTCAAGTCATTTTAGGTGCGGATTTTGTCTTGCTTTGTCTCTGTCTTAAAGACGGCTGCTAACAGGAGGTGGTGGAAAAACAGATGTTTTTCACAAATACATTTTCATATTTCTGAACTCAGAGTGGGAGGATAGGAAGTGGAACTATATATTACTGATGCTACGTACAATAATCCTATGCTTGCCACACAAACTAACAGTTGAAACTAATTGGGATACAAAGAGGCCCAATCGAGAAATGACGGTTGATCTTTTTTACATCAAACGCTCTGCACCACGGTAGAGAGAGGAGAGGAGGGCCCAAGATGAGAGGGTGAGTGAATGTGAGAGAATTGTATAGAGACCCTGGGAGAGAGGGAGGGGCACAGTGTCTTTTCAAAGCAAAGAAATACCATATTCTCTCTTTTCCACAGTGGTTGTCTCAATAACACTACACGACCCACATACATACAAGGCTGATAGCTGAGCTATCCACCAATCAACTGGCCGAGGCTCACCTTCTAAACCTTCAAGGAAAATAAAAAGGTTTCAATCTTGCAATCTTCTCCATTTCCAGATACGGTGCAAAGCATAGAAAAACAATGTCTAACCTTTGTTGTGCACATCACCAACAACAAACAATGTTTCAAAGCACTAATTTTGACTCAATCATCAAAATATGCCCTGAATAGAATGCTATAGAAGAACAGAATATAGAATATAGAATTTTGAAATGGAAAATTAATGTTACGGTTAAATCCCACGGATGAAGAACTGTAGGACACAATACTGTACTGTATGTATACCTCGCTCAGCCTGTGAGTGAGTTTAGGCCGTCCTTGAGTTCTCTCACACACGAGAGCCAGATTCACACAGCAAGCTAGCTCCTGCATATATGTATGATCTGCACTACTGCTGGTCCCAAGTGCATGTTTCATAATTCATGCATGCTGTAGCAAATGCTACCAGACCTGCCTCTACCACACTTGATTTAATCAGTTTAGCAGTCTGGCAGGGTGGCATGTCCACACTGCATTCATATCTACAATAACAAACTCACTGACCTCAAGTATATATATGTAGTACAGTAAATGATTCAATTGAGTGAATGTATTAAGGTGTCGTTCCAAACCAGCTGTCACATCAGCACCCACGCTGGCTATTGTCAAGATGGAGAACTGCTGCCTATTTCAGCTCTTTGGAGATAATCTTTACATTTGAGTGGTGAGGGAATCTGTTTTGACACACACCATCAAGGGCTAATTACAGCTGTGGAGGGCCAAATGAGGGGCATTACCAAGTTTGGAAGACGGTTACATCAGCCCGATCGTCCAAATGACGCGTTGGTTCTAGTGCTGCATAGCAAATAGTCCAGAGACCGCCTCACCGAAGCATGCGTGATGCAACAGCAACCTGCTGTGCCTAGTTTTATATGATGAGTTTATCATTATTCAGTGGGCCGCTAATTAATCTCCGTTACCCAAGCCATTATAAATTGTGTTTATCTTATGTTAAAATCATTAATTGTCAACCAAGGGACTTCAAACTAGCGGATTCCTGTGATTTGTCAGTTAATATATTGCTGTAAAATTAAAATCGTGTTTCTAAAACAACTTGAGTTCATTATCTTTGTTATGTAACATTAACTATGCCCAGAGTTCTGTGTTTTTAATTGAAGAGCTTTATGACCTAAAACACACACAGCAACAATTAACATATTCTGTAACTGATGTATCACTTGAACTCTCAGTACACACAAGGGGCTTCTATTTGTTCTTCTTTGAAGCTAACCAAAGTAAGCAATGACTTTGACCTGGTATGTATAAAGATGCATATTCATTATCTTACATGTATGTAACTTACTTTGTAGGTAGGCTCTATTTTTAGGTACATACAGAGACCTTCTTAGTGGATGTTACCACATCCTACACCACATACCCAACTTAGCCACTAGATGGCACCCTCAACTCAATGAAAACTCCTTTAACCCTCCCCACTGTCCTAAGGAATTCAGCAGACTACCAGCAGAGGGAGCCAACCGCAGAATGTTATATATCCGTGTTGTGGTTGGCGCACGCTATTGGCGAGTGCACTGGGTCAATTTGACCCATAGGACAGCGGGAGGGTTAACCCACCTTTAACCCTCACAACACAGATATATGACATTCTGCAGTTGGCTCCCTCTGCTGGTAGTCTGCTGAAATGCCTTAGGACAACGGGAGGGTTAAACAGGTGAATTATATGCTTATGTTGGGTAGCTGTGACTAGGTCACAGATATTTCCGTATAAGGTTTTTAATGTAAACAAAAAACCTTGTTTTAGATTCCACATTTGTGCTGTACATTAACTACATCAAAGGTGTGCTGGTACAGTACAGTACCTTTCACTACAGATGGAGACGAGCTTGTGGCTACATCCAACTTTTATGCATCAAGGCCAAGTAAGCCATCATTTATGTTAAAAAAAAATGGAGGAGGGCTCCCGGTTAAATCAATACATAAACTACCCTCAGGATCCTCCGTGAAGGAGAGAGAAGTGACAAATGGACAGTGCGGCCTCCCAGAACCAGATGACTCAGCATGTTCCCCCGTGAAGGAAACATCGCTGCCTTTCTCCCCCCTAGCCCTTTGCCTATTAGTCAGTTAGCGCGCTGTATCTACCGGCGAGTTGCTGATCAGACGGTCTTAAATATAACAAAGAGGAGCAAAGAGCGTAATTCATAAGCGACGGTCCCTCCAACCGGGAAGTCGGCCAACAGTTGAATAAACATTCTGCAGCTATAGTGTAGCCCTGCATGTGGAGTTAAACCGTTTGCATCGTCACTGTCTGTGCACATCTTGTGCTGCGGCTGAGTGGGTGCGATCATACACCGCAGGTAACGTCCATCCATCAAGCCTGAAGGAATCATAAACCCACTTCCATCCCAACACGGCCCATTTCCTTTCCATCGCCACTCCTGGAAGGTTATAAAATGCAGATCAGCACGTTCCTGCTCTCTCCCATGTTCTGCATCTGCCTGTAAGCCACCTGTTCTATCCATCATTCAGACAGCCATACCAGCCCGTTCTGTGACGCCGGCCTGAGGCACCTTGAAGCCTGTAGATGGCACACTCTCCCAGTGCCAGATAGGACACCCCCCACCCTCCCTAAACCCACACATCCTAGGAGCTTGACCTCACAATAACATCACAGCTCCAGGTTGGCTCAATCGAAGACCGTAACTCCTGTATGGTACAAATAATAGCCTATGGTCACAGCCTGGGTTCAGATTAACTTGACACCCTTATTCCTGCAATATTATACACCCTACAGTCAGGCATGTGTATTCCACACACATTTACCACGTTTTTAGCCAACCGGACTGATTTTAAGTTAATGACTGTAAATTATCACCAGTTTCCATAGTTTCACAGAGCATGCACACATGTTGTTTTGCCCAAACAAACACACCGTATTCTTCTTCGTCTGATATAAAGTAGCCTGCTTACAAATTGCAAGGTCACAGGAGACGAGCTAGAACAGGTAGCGGAACTCAGCGGAGGAGCCCAGGAGGCCTTGGAATAGGTGGCTCTGGAGTATCTGTGGAAGCTAGAAACTTACTACTGTGTTTTGCTAAATTCTCTTCAAAGGAAGTTATATGAAGAGGACAGATGCCATGGCTGCCTGTATTAATCACATTAAGACCACCATTTTCACTGACTATAAAATGGTTCTGATATTGAATAGTAAGATTACATGTCAAGGGCCCTGCATGGTTTATATACAAAGAAGTATTCTTCATATGTAGGCAGATAAATAAGACTCATGGAGAATAGTTTTTACAGCAGGTATGGAGGGATTGTTCTGAGTGCATTCTGTCACAGGATTTCAGCTCAAGATGTTCATATCCGACTCCAAAGCCTGGAATCCGTGTTATTTACTGAAAACCAATAAAAGATGTGGACGGACTCAAAACATTTCCCAATCAGCATTCTTGGGAGCGGAGTTATAACTTGTTTAGGCTGCAGCACGACCTTGACATTCAGCAAGAACACATGACAAGCACAAAAACACACACAGCCAAGGCGCACATTTGTATGTGTCGGGGCAGCTCGCCAAGGTCCTACACGGGCCAAGCTAATCCGGCTCCAGTGTTTAGTGGAGCAGCTGGACGCACATGAGTTGTTAACAAGTTAAAGTGAAAATATTTTCTGGCAGGCAAACCACCACCACGCTCCTCCTTCACACGTTGCCAGGCAGCAGGTCACAGCATACACGCTAACCTGGCAAGTTGTGGTAGTGACACGCATGTATAATGTACACACGCGTGTTAGCACACACACGGGCGCCCATGCATATACCAGGCGTCAGCTAACATGGCAGGCACACATGCATGCCGGCAGACATGCCTACTCTCACCCCTTGAGGAAAACGCACACAACATATTAGCGAGATATAAGATAATAAGACACAGTAATACCAGAAGTAATTACTAACCAAGAAGCCGTATTGTTTACTGTGCTTGTACGCCCAGCAACTGCAAACGTCTGGCAGTAACCTCAAAGCGTTCTAGGGGGATACTTGGCTGAAACTCAACAAATGTTCAAACCCTTCTCGTTGCTCAGACCCTTAGGTATAACGCTGTCTGTGTGTGAGTGCGTGCATGCGGATGTGTGTGCGTGTGCGAGCAGCTCTGCATGGCATAGCATGACTGGCTGGAATGAGAACACACAACCCCACCCACCCCCACCCCACGCTGGCCTGCTCCAGTCCCATCCAAGCTCAGCCAGCTGTGCACACTCTCCCTGACACAGCCCGCCGGGGACATGGCCCTTCTACTCAAACACCCATGAGAAAAGCACAGTGCAGTTTATAGTGTTGGACAGGGTAGGAGCATAAGTGTGTGTGTGTGTGTGTGTGTGTGTACACACAGGCTAGGTATACCCATACCTCCACTGTCAGCTGTGTGAGCACTGAGCAGCATAGATATTTATTGTGTGTGCTTCGGGTTGTTGAGGGTTTGCTGAGGGTTTCGGTACACGGCTGAAGGGAGGAGGGGTGATAAAATGGGCTAGATGAAAAGTTAACGGCCCCTTCACCTGTATTAATGGCTGTGGGAGGCAGAGGGCGCTATGCCCGGCTTCACTGGTGCGACAGCACCGCGTCGCCCCTGGACCGGAAGTTTCCCCTTTACTCACGCGGATTGACTGCTAATACATTTATTCAGTCTAATAAGTGACAGCCTTCACTCACTTGTAAACTAAACTGCTTCTTTGTAGTTTAGGATAAGGTTGGTATTTGAGCTTAAAATAAACATGGTCCTACACACAACAAGCACATTTCAATGGCCTAAAGGAACACCCAGAAGGCCTAATGTGTTGTTCTTTACCAAATTGCATTACAATACTAATGCAAGCAGCCACTTATTAATGTATGTCTTTGAAATGCTAATTCTCTGTCATTCATACATAATTCACTACTGAGTTAACATATTAATATGGAGGGATCCTAAAGATTATTATCAAAACCAAACCAGTGCCTTAAATGTAGTTAATTACATTAACATCTAAGATCAACATCGACATGTAATAACTTCGTGCTTCACAGTAATCTTTCAATGTGGGTTAAATTTGTTAGGGGGATTACACAATAATTAATCATTTAAAAAAAGAAAATCAGCATCAACTGGTTCCATCAGATCATACTCCAAATATAGCCTACACACTAATTTGAAGCCTGCTGATTGACTGAAACGCTCCCTGGTCTGAATATTTCAGTTGAGTTAAAACATTTGAGTTACATACAATGAACAATAATATTAATGAGTATTACATAGGATAGGCTACTCGTCTCTGGTTAGAGACGCGTGTTCGCTGTTAGAAGCAGATAAATGAACGTTCTCTCTGGAAGCACCCGAGCCAACAAAGCCACTTTGGCTCAGGCATAATAGTAGTTAGAGTAGCTTATCTGTGAGCATGCCTGCCAACCTGCACTGCCACAATCACTTATGCAGCCGTGAGTGTTGTCGCACGCTGTGCCGCAGATCCTGCTGCAGGGTAGCCTTAAACTGTACGACTCGCCTTATCGCGGTGCACCATGCTTAGTAGCATATTGTTTGAAAGGCACATTTCACCTAGCTGGTAAAGTCAATAGTCTCAAATAATCTCGTCTATCGATTCATTATAAATAAGTGCAATTGACTAACTAACCCCATTGATATATTCTGATGAGGACCTGTAACATGGATTTGTACCTGCCAAGAGCTTGAGGGGATCTCAGCAAATTTGCCCAGTCCCCCGAATGTGTAGCATCTGTACATGTGGTCCAAGGACTCCGAGCAGTGCCAAAGTAAACCGAAGCTTACGGAGTCCTTGTTCAGGTGGTCTTTGACAATCCATGCTGGCGAAATGAAGCTGAAACTGCAGACGGCGACTAGCGCGGACGAGAGGAGCACCCAGAAGCAGCCGACACAGCTAAACATCCTGGCAGCTTGAGGCAATAAGCCCGGAGACAGATCAATCCCAAGCCCGGCTTCTTTCTTCTCCCGGTCCAGCAGCGAATGCATTTGAGCCCAGGAGCTCACTTGAGATCAACTTGTGTTCCGTACCAAGACAATATAAGCGAAACGGACAACAGTTTGATATCCTCAGCTACAGAATGTCCAAAACATAAGGTCATAAAAAAAGTAAAAGCCTCATAAATACACTAAAACATATTTAGCCGCTGAAATGCGGGTGAAGTTTCATGCTCAAGTCTAAGTAAATATATTCAAGTCATCTGCATGTCCAACGACTACGCCGAAATCCGTCACAACACAAAAGATATTTGTCACACCCAAGACGCGCAAGATGCGCAACTGTCATTCCAGATGGGCGTAATGGAAGTGCTGTAGACTGCAGCGAGTTTGTTCCATTAACAATTAAAACGTCACAGACGTTGAAGGATCACCGATGTTCTCGACCAGTCTGGGACTACGAGCGTTCTCCATGACGGGATGCACTTATCTTTTGGAAACCGTGGGCAGGCTACTGTTGATCGTAGTTGTCAGCAGCCAGTCTGCTGCTGCTGCCCAGACATATACGTGGGTCACTGCGCGCCACTAAGCAGATGGGCGTTTCCTCTCCAGCCATTGAGGTGTGGGAAACTTATTGAAGGTATAGTTAGAATTACCATTGGACTCATTCACTCAACGTATGCATGGAACACTGTTTTTAGAAACGTAACGTAATACATGCTAAATGCACCAACATCATGATTACGTTACTAAAATATATTGTCTCGGCAGCGATAAACAGGTCCAACAGAAATGTCTGTGTAAATGTAAAATTGACGTGGTTTCCATTATCGCAGCACAAAATTGGTCAGTAATGCTATCAAATCCATAGAACTCTATATTTTAACAAATCCAACGATCTAAGTGGTTTATTGCAATGGGGGAAAAATAAAATGTCCAACAGTTCCCCCTTCTGGTAGCGAAGGGGAAAGCAAATGATGTAGTCGCACAAATAAACCCCATTTTCTAAACATAAAAAAAGAATTCTTATATTAAAAGAAACGAAACACAACTATTAAAAAGTTAACAATAAAAGACCCACAATAAGCTTTTATAATATATGTATTTAAAGCAAACACAATTTAAATATATTATAGATTAAGTACACATACATATCAGAAAACATTAGTGGTACATAGCACCAAAAGTCTTTTCTGGTCTCAGTAAGTCTCAAAAGAAATAACATTTTCATTACTGAGTATGCTTTCCAGTAGAACAGTCATCACTGAAATTTGCTTCAATGATGCATAAAATAAAAAAGGACAACAATCACCATAAAAAATAACATCAATATAGGGGTAAATCTACATATACAGTATATATATTTATATTTATATTTATATGGAGAGCAAATTGGACGCGAGTCTGGAGCATTTCATTAGAGTGTGTCTTACCTTCTACGCAAAGTATACACACGGTGCCAGGTTGCTACAGGTGGTCAGCTTGAACAAGGACATGAACCAGGAGACAGTGAAACCAATGATCCAGGTTCACTCCAACCTCCAGCTGTTCTACAGTACATAAACTGTCACGGTAACTTACAGTTACTTACTCAGTGAACGGGCTGACCCAAAACAACTGCATAAACTGTACAACAATCTCCCAAAACTCCTGATTTACCATGGAGGGTTATGTCCTACGGGACTTTGTCTGGGGACATTCATCTAAAAATAAGGAATTGGGTATTGGGAAAGTTTAAAAGGGGGAAGGGATAGTATAAAAAGGGGAAAGTCGAGTCAGTCTTCCATACGACTCCTCTAGGGTCGTAGAGGAGATGCTGATCACATTTAGCTTACACTCTCTTGGGTCTGCACAAGACAGGGAGCGGAGCGTGGAAGTGCATCAAGTAGCCTCTGCCTCACTGCCTTGTTCATTCTGTCTGCAAACCTTCATAGTGTTTCTGGGATGGAAGGAGTGTTGCAATGATTACTTCAAGTTTCCTGTTTGTCCCTGCACCCCCCCCCCCCCCCCTGCCCTGCACACACACACACACACACACACACTTCATTGAAAACAGACAATGACACGAGTGCAGAACGCACACATTCAGGGTGATTGGGGAGGTGATAAAACGTCTTGTTCTTCAGCTGAGCGATGCAGTTCAATAGCAGGGTTGGCAGCCATGTGTGCAGTCCATCACTGGCTGGGCCTCTGTGCAGTCTGCCTCTAAGGAGGAAGTGAGGGTCCTTTGGTGCATCAGCATCATAACTGCACACAGACATTGCACATGTCAACACGCCGGCGAGCGACCTCTTGGGGATTCCAATACAGGGGAGGCTGTTTACGCTACCTTGGTGGCCTTGCCTGGGCTGTCGTGATTTGACTGGTGGACGACGTCGTTCACAATCATCTTAGCGATTTTCCACGCCATCTCTTCCTGGGCCTTAAAGTAGCACAAGACTCAACCTCAAATTTATTGGAATGACATCTGAGAATCAGATTTAACGTTTGTTCCATCACGGACACCAAAGGCGGACGGGTGGAAAAAATAATCATACACAGGTAACAGGAGACCGCCTAGCCTTCACTAGCGTAAATATCCTCATCTCACAGACCCACATTTAAGTTTCACTGTCTACTTAGTCTGGATACAGTCCAAAAAGACATTTGTGGTAGAGGCAGTGCCAATAAGTGTCAATCATATTTCTTAACCTTCACCCAATCTGACACTAACAATTTTCAAAAAAACACATTTGTTAGTGCGATCATTGGACATAATGGTAATAAATGCTGACGGGCCGGGCTATTTTCTGACTGGGCCTATCACAAGAACGTCTTTCTACTGAGTGCACGACGACCAGCTAAATGTGGAGCTTGTGAATCAAAATGGTGTCACAAGGTTAACATAGAAAGCGAGTTGTATTCAACTTGCATTCACAGCATATATAAAACTCCCAGGTTACTGAATCACTGGGGTGATTGAGGGCCTTCATTTTGTGGCCTCACCTCATCCGAGTTGCCTTGGACCCATTTCTTCATTGCAAGAGAAAACATAGAGCCTATGTGAGAGGAGACAGAACATGAAAAGGTTAAGAGAGACAGGAAACTGACTCAGTCTGAAGGATGAAACCGGTTCTACCTATGTAGTGCTTTCAATCATAAGTTGAAAACAAAACGTATTAATACTTTGATAGAATACATAGATTCCTTGATAAGCCCTGAGACATAACTACAGTATATAATGGATTTCTTTCATATGGCTGTCCTTTCTTAAGACCTAAGGAAAGTAAATGCTCTTTGAGAGGTGGTGACTTCTTACATATTTTACAAGGCAAAATGTTACTGGGACACTATCAATGGAGAGAGAGCTTCACAGAGAGAAGAAAGAATAGAATGTGTACGTATGCGTGCCTTTGGATTTCTTGACGTCCGGTTCAGGTTCTGCCTCTCTGATAAACTGTCCCAGCTCATTTACCTTCCCGAACGTCATCTTCCTGTACAGACACAAGGGAGAGGGAGGAAAGAGAATTACAGCAAATGGGATCATTACAGCGTGCGTGCGTGCGTGCATGTGTGTGTGTGTGTGTACTTGTGTGCGTGCATGGTGGTTTATTAAGGAAGTGGCCTTCCAAAAGTAAGACTAAAAAATAAAAAAATAAAACATTTAAATAAATAAAATAAAAATAAAGTCACTCAACCGTTACTTGACTGCACAACCTGGTAAGCAACAAACTATTTTATAGGAACCATTTTATATTAGCTAACCATGAATTTAATAATAGTTTCCAGTTTTTGTGAATGAGGAAACAAGATGGAGTGTTATTCTGATTTGCACAGTTCAGAGGATTCTTCCAGAATGTGAACCCACCCTACGACAGGGTGCCCGTCTGCGTGATACTCACCCTGCGTATGGCCGCTGGTACAAGGACTCTGGGTCTAGGCTTGAGACGTCCACAGTTATCGCCTCGTCAAAGTTCTTCAGGATCTTTACCACCGCCTTCTTCGTACCTTGCTATAGCAACCAGCAGACGTATTGCAGTCAACACACAAGTCGGCACCGAAAGTCACAGTTATCAACACGTTACAAGCATGTAAAGGCTCCTAAAAACAAAAACAAACAAAATATCACCACAAGAGGGATCAGGAGAACTACTCCCTGTCGCATGAAATGAAAACGACAGGTCTAAAATGTCACCGGACAAAGGCAGGTCCATCCCTGGTTGAGATGCACGAAAGGATCAGGGTTCAAACTCAGGGCTACCTGAGTGAGTGGGCCTTCACCGGAATTTGTGCTTGTGCGGTCGTTGTCTGCGGGCCCACCCTGCCCTGCGGTGCTTGGGCTCACAAACTCGTCCGCCCGCACCGAGTTGATGAGGTCACTCAGGTATTTGTAGTAAAGGTTACTAGACAGAAAGCCGGGCATGTAGACCTGGAAGCACAGCGGACACGCAGCTAAAGCCAAGGCACAAAGGTCTATTGCATTTATTCAGCTTTTAGCAGTAGCGTGTCATCAGTGGGGTAATAACTTCACATGATAGTCATTTGCAATACAAAACCCTCAGTTGAATCCCATAAAAAGGTCAGAGAAAAAGATCAAGCAGAAAACACAACAAACTGCAACCTCAAGCATCTGAACCATAATTTGAAAATACCAAGAATATGCCCTGAATAAAAACATAAAAAGGAGGACACCACGAGTTCATCTTGTGTAGTCAAACATTCATCACTATCTTGCAGAGAAAGAATCAGCAGTTTACAGCAATATTTGTTGGAATCTCCATTAAGAGCTACTTTCTGGGGCATGTTCACTCGCTGTAATCTCTGTGTTTTAGAATAGAAGAACTGGCCTTCAAAAAGCCACATAGGTCCGAGTGATTACAATAATCATCTATTGGTGTAATTACACAATAGTCTCATACTCTGGTTTTAAGGACATCACAAGGAAAGTTTGAAAACACTTGGATAGAAGACGACCTAATTATCATAATCTGGAGTGAATTATGGGCAATCACAGTGCAATTATCAGGGGACTTCACCTTTTCCATGGTTGTCCACGCTTGTCTGAGAGGAGTGGTGAAACAGTCAGGTAGAGGCCCTCCCTCTCTGCAAATATTGGACTCTATTTCCATGCGTACTGAGTCACCGAAGCCCAGAGGGTTGGTGGCTTGGAGTGAGAAATACCTGGAGAGGACAGAGCAAATGGTACATGCAGCAAACCCTCATAGCAGCACAAAGACTCCCTACCAAGCAGTGTTAAAGCCTATGTGAAAGCGTTTAAGATGCAGTACTCTTTAATGGTCACCAGGCAATTGATTTTAACCCTTGTTATGTACTCAAAAATCTCATATTTGGCCACCTGGCGGCGCCATCTGATAGTGTATGATTTGTGTGTTTTTCAATTGTCATTGCTAAGTGTATTTATTTATTTATTAATTAATTATTTCTTTAAGTATTTGTTTGGTTTTATGTGCCTTTCAACCCTCCTGTTGTCCTCTGGTTTCAAACACACACCTTGTCTACAGCTTACACATGTCTGTGTAAGCTGTAGAATTAGGTTTAGCGCCTTCTATCTGCCACAAAGAGCTAGCAATTTGGGTCATTCTGGCCCAGAGGACATCACGAGGGTTAAAACATTGAGGAAGTAAAGAAAATAATAAAATCACTAATACAGCCCAAAATATGTATTTTTCAATAAAAATAAGTTACATAAGATGTTGTTCCTGGATATATAAGCAAAGAACACAGGAGCTTGGCTTACAACACACATATAGGTCCTGGTTTCCATT
Organism: Aphredoderus sayanus; assembly: GCA_027564795.1. Lineage (NCBI taxonomy): Eukaryota > Metazoa > Chordata > Actinopteri > Percopsiformes > Aphredoderidae > Aphredoderus > Aphredoderus sayanus. Next base: position 15,778 of record JAODUG010028865.1, read on the forward strand.
TGTAGTATGTTTGTAGTCCGAGTAGTATTGAACAATCACATCCGTGCAGAGAGCAAAAATGTTTTATTAAGATTCATATGTAAATATCTGTGTTATAAAGATTAGCCATATTTAAACCCAGTCTCGTGGCTCAAGAAGAAAATCGGACTGTAAACAATGACCAAAGAGTTGGCCAGGATATCCGGAACCCTGGAAATACCCCAAAAATATTGGATCTTGCCTCCAGAGGTTTAATCACCTTCAGACAATAGCCAATGAGTTACAAGACTGGTCAAGACAAAAGATAACGTAAACAGCAGAGAGATGTTCCTACTTGTCGTAGAGGATCATGGCATCATTTTGGGCCTCCTGGCCGTCATATTGGCCCTTCTTAGCAGCCAGCTGGTCCTGGAAGTTGTCTGCCGCCAGCCAGAACTGGAGTATGTTCACCGCCTCTTCCTTCTCCATGTACTGTGGGTAGACAGACAGGCCACGGAAGACACAGAATGACCCTCACAGATCTGTAACTGATCTCTGATTGACTGGTTGAGTTTAGGGAACGTTTTAGGGAGATGTTAGAAAAGGTTATATAAAGGTTAGCAAAAACCCCTGCGGGCCTCACAACAACAACAACCAGACAGCAATGAAATCCCAAAGCAACCACTCACCTCAGAAAAGTAGAAGAGTGCAGACTCACAGAACATAATATCTGCCAAGAACACAGATCCACTGGTCAACACTTCAATCTGGTATTTACAGAAATGATGGCTCCGCAGGAATTCACAAAAATACCTAGGAAGAGTGAATGAGAGAACAGAGAGGCATATCATGGTAGTGAAATCAGAAAGGACTGACAGGCTAACACTTAAGTTATATTCCTTGATTGCAGTGTCCCTTTAATCTCCGTAGACCAAACTGGGTGTTGAGGAAACCCAGGGAAACTCACTGCTGTTCTAGGATGGCGACAACAACGGACTGTGCAAGGAGGAAGCAGTTGGGGTCCACAAGGCCGTCCTCTCCACAGATCTTAGCTGCACAGAGGGGAGAGACACAGACAACGCCAAACATCTTCAGTCATAATCACATAATTGTACACACAGCTAAGTGTATAAGAACAAAAACACCACACTTCCACTAGAAGACAACATGAACATATACTGTAATTTTAGCAATCAATTAAGTAAATCCATTACAATACACTGTAGCTTTAATGTTGTTTAGCCCATGAGGAAACAGTTTTAATAGTGTCCAATATAATGTTTAATAGTCCAATAGTCAACATTACTAATGGACAGTCCACACTTTACCAACTATGTCGTTCCTCATTTGTTCTGTGATGGGAATTGGCCGGGCAGCGTCCGGAGAGATGTACTTGGTAAAGATGTTCACCGCATCGCTTTCTATGCCTAGAACAAACACACACACACACACACACACACACACACACACAGCGATGAGCCTTTTGTTGCGTTTCTTTTGTGCAGCTGCCTTTGTATGAATAGTCCCAGCCGGTTATCCAAGGCCACCAAACGCACAATACGATGACATACAAGTCATCACTTGGCTTCCAATGGAGCACAGCTCTATTACAAGTGGCCACATTCGGTGTGCACATACACAGAACTCCCCCGGGGTCGCTGACCATTTAGAAGAGCACTTCTATGAGCAGCACTAACTGCATAACAAGCGTCCAGCCAGCCAACTCACTCTTCATGAGCGTGTCAGAGAGCTCTCTCAGGGCACTGGCCGACTGCTGCGGCGGCTGCTTGAAGGGGGTTCCGGTCCTGGACGAGGGCTGCCTGCTGGGGGTCTCGGCTCGGGGCGTCCCCTGGCCGCTCTCCGAGGTGACGGACTCCCGGCGTGCCGCGGTGGGGTCGTCGGCGGCACCGCGCCGGGGGCTGGCGGCGGGGGGGTCGTCCGGGGCTTGGGCGCCGGCCACGGGCTCGGCCAGGGAGCTGTGCTTGACTGAGTTGAGGCTGTGCGCTCGCACCCGCGCCCAGCTGGTGGAGCGGAAGCTGTCGGCCTCCAGCCAGAAGCGCACCAGGTGGTCGGCGCCCCGTAGCTCCATGAACTGGATGTAGTAGGGCGTGGCGATGCTGTCCCGCAGGATCTGGTCCACCGTCTTGGACAGCCGAGAGCGCGTTTCTTGGGACATGTACTTCACACTGGAGTGCCCTGGAGGTACAGGCACAACCAAATGGTTACAATTAGTGGCAAGGCATTTACATACACTTTCTGCTTTTTTAAGTCTAAGGGATTATTGCTATCAAATTCGGAGACACTCCGAACCCAACGTTTAAACCTTGGTTAAAATTATCACATGGAATCACATGTAAACTCATGATGTGCTGTTCTCCGGATATACTTTCTTTGAGTCACGAACAAAGACTTATCTTCAAAAACCACATTTTTGATAGACATTTAGGGTAAACAAGTGCGATTGCTTGCTCTAAATCTATTGTAAAGTTGGTCTTAAGTGTGTCAGTGCCTCTACCACTGAACGTGCTTCAAACTGATTATGTATGTAAATGCGTTGCCACTGAGGTTTAACTGTGTTGTCGGTGTTATTCTGAGCCAGTGCTCCAAGCACCGTCACACCTTGTGACATGCTGTGATTTAGGCTCATCATATTTCACACAGTGTAAAACTAGCACACTGTACTAGCTGTATTACTGTACACGCTGCCTCTCCCATGTGTATCCTATCTGCCCTAGATCCTCTCACCAGCGACTCAGAGCCAGTGAATCACCAAACGTGGTGAACTCACAAGTTAAATCCATCTTTGAGACTTGATAAAGCCAGTTGTTAAAAAAGATGCTCTATCGTATGTGTTATGTTAAACTATTTTAAAAATATAGGTGTGTAAAAGTATGAGCATAGAATGGAATCACACTGCCTCTATGTGTGCTGTAATCCAAGCACCTCGGTTCTTTGTTTATATATCCGGGCCAACCGTACGTGCATGCAATGCGTGTGTGTGTGTGTGTGTGTGTTTGTGTGCGTGCAGCCCACAGAACATTTGGTTTGGTTTGAGAGCGCTTAGTGTGACATCTAGTAGTTAAAAGGTCATATATAGATCCACTTTAACCCCGAGCAGCTATGACTGCTGTGTTAGGGTACACTGAAATCCCTTCCAGCCACTGTAACTCCACCTCACTACCTTTATGAGAACGTTCCCGTCCTCAGAATGCAGAGCTACAAATACTATCTTGGCATCAATGCTGCCACACAGGTTATCCCACACCTGGTGTGATTCATCCCCAACGTCATCCAGAGGACTTGTCCTTACAGGTCCAGCCACTGTTGTAACAGAATATGGCTGCGCTGCAGTGCTCGTGAATTCTAGTGAACGCTAGCAGCACTGCATCGCACCGCTTCTAATGGCAGTGCCTTATCGTGGTAAAGTGGCAGCTTGATCACATGTCCCCAAGAGAGACTAAGAAGCCTGCTAAGGTGGATGGAGCTATTTTCTAAAAGCCAGCGGATGCTTGCGAAGTGCAGCACAGGATTAAACAATGGAGGTGCTCAGCTGGTGGCTCGCTAAAACATCTGACAACATGCAAATGGGGGACACACAAAATGAATTAATGATAAAAGATCTGATGAGCAGCACGGCCTACTGGTTAAAGAATTCTAACCACAAAAGGCGCAGAGATTTTCCCAGTGGTTCATTAATCAAACCAATGGTAAAATCTGATTATTCTGCCAAGTTCAATACTTTTATTGATACAGTATGTAGTGCCTTCCACTAAGTCACGTTTTAGACACCACAGGGGTTTCAATACATTTCCAGGGGGTTTATTTCTGCTTCCATGTTTTTGGTATAAATTAAAAATTATAATTATTACACATTGAAAGTGTACACAAATTGTCTCAGAGTCCAACACAGTAAGCACATGTCCTGATGAAGAGATATTAAGCAATACACTGAATCTGTCTCCTCCCCCTCTTCCACCACCATGATAAATAGGCTCCGTACCGAGATCGCCAAAGTGTGCTGCCTCCATGTGGCTCGGCTGCTTCTTGAGGATGGCGGTGCGACCGCGAGCAAAGGAGTCCATGTTGGCGGAGATGGCGCTGATGGCCACGTGACTGGGCCCCGCGGCCTCCTGGATGGCATGGTGGTTCCTCAGGCCTAGCGACGGAGACTGGGGACTAGTCGGAGCAGAAGCTGTGGGGAAGTCATTTATTTAAAGTGCCTCAAGGGAATTCTAGCCAATTTTGAGCTGCACTGCATTTTCCTATCTTTTCCCAGCTGTGATGATCGTTTCCAGTAACAACCTAATAACGCAACTCATACATCACAGTGCGAACAAATAGGGCCAACGTCCTTCAGCAGTCTGTAAAGTTAACACGTGGTTAACTTTACAGACTGTTGTATTTTGTTCTTTTGGTCAAAATATTGTGAATTTCATTTCCCTCCTGGTTTGTTGCAGTGTATATATGCTCCAGTAAGCTATGCACACAATGACAGACAAGGCAGTGAATTGCGTCTTAATCTCCCCAAAACGAGAGATTACAACTCTGTGGTATATTTTTACAGCATTGACATTACATACATGTTTTTGCTTTGCCTCGTTTGTTCCCATTATAATCCACCTACAACCCACAATTGCCAGAACTATAAATTAAAAGCAGGGTCTGTCATTTTTGAGAACGCTTGCTAACTTTGAACTCAAAACAAAAACTCCTCTTCCTTCAATGCCATAGGGTGCTCGCATAGGAAATGCAGGGCAAAGGCTAGGGCATTGTTAGCAGTGTTAGGTAAATTGCACAAAATGTATAACAATCACAGGCTATAGCTTTAAATGTGATAAACTAGGTGTTAGGGTGGTTTGAGTATACCACCTGATAAGCGATGGGTTCAATGCAACCAATCTACTTGTAAGCATCCTTGAGCCAAGATGCCCAATCTCTTTTTGTGACTGTTGCTTTGGATAAAAGCTTCTGCTAAATAACCTAATTGTAAATCGTTTGATTCGATTTCGGTAAAACAATCGCTGCCATTGGGAGATATCAATAAATCAGGTCCATGTCAAAATTGACCATACCTCTTGCAAGTAGCATGCAGCTTCAGTGTGAATTGTGTGAAAATGTAATGAGAGATGTGAAGGTCCTTTGAAATAGATCCCAGTTAGCATAAGTTAGCATGTAGACACCAAGGGCGTGGTAGGGGTTAGCCAGTAAGACAGGCTCCCTATGTGTTTGTTTGCGTCTGAGTGAGTGTATGTGATTGCAGGTTTGAATTGGACTAAACTAATGCATTTCCCTTTGTAGCTGGAGATCACACGTAGGCCCTTGTGACAATCCACGCAGCAACATCATCACCATCTGAATTAGACTAGACTAACAGCAGCACTCACACTTAACTAACGAGAGACAAAAAGCAAAAACAACTAAAAGAGGATACTTCATCTGTAGTACCCGTAGTAACATGATGAAACCACTTCAAATAAGATCTTTGTTTGATGACAACACAGTACCCACCTCTATTTACTTTAGCATCTGCCAGTCGCTCAGATTCTTTGCTTTTGGCTGTGGGAGGGGGAAAAAAGAGAGCATGGCTGTAACTGGAGAATGCCAGAGCATCTGTTCTTAACAATATGTGGGGAATCAGGGAACAGAATATCATGCCTTAAAGTCTGATACAATTGAGGTGGTTAGCCATGAAAACCTATTCTAGATCAACAAACCACCTTTGACAGCGTGCTGCACAGTTAAAACACCAGTGAAGGCGTGATACTTCTTTGTTGTCGTCTGTGGGAGGTAGCTATGTGATATCTGGAATGGTAATATGGCCTGAGAAAGATTTCATTGTGGCATTCAGGGGGATTTTACGCTTTGTGAGTGTAGTCAGTATATGAGCTCATAAATAGATGAGCTCATGTAGCCTTAACAACTTAAGAGAAATAAGTGGGCTAGCCATTTAGGGAAAAATAAGTTGATGAATGTCACTTAATTACAGATTGACCTGGAGCCCTAGATGGAGACATTGACAGTAGTCTGTAATGGATGCTATTTAAAATACCAATATATTACTGTACATGTTTTCTTTCACGTTATTTTACTGTATAATACATTTTTCTTTCACATACTGCATATTCATAAATTTGGCTAATTAGTAGGGTAAACAGGAAGGCCTGTCCAACCAGCAATGTCGTAATATTTATTGTGTATTTAGAAAACTTGTCAAATGTATTAAGTCATATTCATGCGTGTCAGCATTCTTGTAAATGTTCTTTCCACAATGTTCTGTGGGATGTTTGTCACTTGTGGTACCTGGCATATTAAAATGGGCAATGGAAGCCAGTCCCAATATTGCTTGTCAAATAATCATAAAACAAAAATACATTGTAGCTGCTCTACTTACCCTCTCTGAGCTTTACATGCTTATTTGTTTCCTATATTGGTCTCTAAACATGAGCATTTTCTTATCAAAATACATTAAAGCTATGCCTCGTTTATTACTTATTTGGACTGAAATAGCAACGATGGTCTACTGTAAGGCAGGCGATGGATTCGTTGCAATGATCTGAGGAAAGCAATGCTAAGCTAACCTAGCAATGCCGATAGTAGCAGCAAAAAGTAGTGAAAAACCAATTCACAAAGTTCTGTCTTTGGCTAATGCGTTTATGTAACGGAGACGCTCCCTTTATATGTAGACCTGTCCTGAGATTCATCATTCATTCCTGCGCCCTGTAAAACAAGCAGACCCTGCTGCCAGTTCTCGTAACGCTGGAGCGAGCTTCCTCACCTTTCCTCTTGAAAAACGACATGACGGTTTCCACGCTTTAGACGTATCCTCAGCTCAATGACACCATTCCGTGGATTTGCAAGTCCCTTCATTCAAATGCACCTGTTCCTGTACCCGCAATGCAAGCGGTATATTGCCTGCCGATTTTTGGACGGTCTAATCACAATTTTCTTCAGTGGGGAGTCAGAACGGTGGCCATATTGTCAATAAACGTCTCACTTCCGGACTGATGCGGCAGAAGCATTGTGGGAAACATTGCGTTATCTGTTTTGGTCAGAAGAGGGGAGTATTGGCTTCCCGTAAGCAAAACTACAAAGATATGCTCTCCTAATAAATAAATAAAAACTCCTCAAGCTACTCCTTACTAGCACAATGTTATGATGACCCTGACAAACATTTTATTCTACGTATTGTTTGTCTTAGTAATCTACTCGTTCTGTACCAAAGACATTTGTAAGTTACGTAGCCCACTTATTGTAAATGATAAATATAATATGTTAGGCCTTTCCTGTGGCCTGTGGGTTAAGGCAGGCCAGGCGAATGCTTGAGTTCACATGTACAGTGAGCCTCAGGTTACACTCACATTACTGTATGCTTGAATACAGTTTATGGTCACAATTTAGCACTTCAAAGTTTGTATGCAGACAAATCAAAAATACATTTAAGACAACACTATAATTTCACAAATTATGGCAGGACTTTCACCAGTTCATTCAGTTCTATGAACCCATAACGCAGTGACAAGATGCTGTAAAGAAATGAGACATTTTCAGAAATATGTACGATATTTTACATAAAACCAAATTCAGATCATTATGTTCATCCATTGTAAAGAAAAGGTCAGTTAGATTTGGCAGCTTGATTAAGCCTCGAGTTCAGTCTCGTCCAATGGTATGAGTTGCTTTCGGCATGTCGATGCGATAGACATATTCAGCTGGCATGAAGTAGCCCAGATACTCGACAGTGTCAGGGGTGGTATCTATGTAGTAGTGGCCGCCTTCCCCATGGTGACTGAAGCAATGGGTGTGCTCCACACGCAGGTCTAAGCCCTGCATACAAATATACAAATGTAGGTATGTAAACTTGTGGTTCTTTGATGATGATGGTTATGGGCCCTTTTCACAGAATAACACTGAAGGCAAACCATAGCTAATAACATAGCTCATGTAGCACATTGCATTCATTTTGGTTTACAGGTATATCAGTGTACCAGTAGCCAATATATTTTCAATGCGGGTGCACTGGTGAAACTCAACTACAATTCATGTTATGAGTTAGAACGGTTTTCCCTACAATGACAACATCTGTGAAAAAGGCCCAAAACTAAACACTTTATTATGTAAATACACTGATATGATCACATGCACAGCAAAATGTTTACTTACAGGGTCTCTGGATACAAACACAGATAGGCAGATCAGCGGAGAGCTGACCTCAAAGTGTTTGAGCCAGTTGTTGACATCATCGTCCGTGTTGAGCGGACAGGCTGAGAATTCCCGTGGCTGTGGATTAGAGATCATAAAGAAACATAATCAATCAAAGATATAAGTTAGATATAAAATTAAACAGAACCATTCCTTAATTTCTCTGTTATGCACTTACATTAGAAAAACATCCCAGTAACCACACACTCAACATACACATATGTACTATTAAACTATACCTCCAACCTGTAGCACATAAAATCAACTCAATTTATTTACCATGATATGGATTTTTGCTTTCCCCTTCTGGATGATAAAAGTGCCCCCCATTGCCAGGCTTTTATCAGAGTAGTGGACTTCAAGGGCCTGCCTCATGGCCCCCACAAGGCTCTTGTCCCCAGTTCTCTTTTTGGCATGTACCTCTATGACCTGGTAAATGTGTATGGGGGGGGATAAAAAAAACTAAACAGGAGGTGTTTGCACTTGCGGTTTAGCAGTACACATTTTCTGTACCTTTGTTAATGATTACCCAGACTCAGCAACTGTATTATTATTGCAAGATCATTCAGCTTATCAGTAAGTTACCAGAGGTTAACTATCATTTGACAAAGAAATAATTGACAATGCAAGGTTAAATGTTGATCCAGTCAAACATCTGCCCTTGAGCATTTTCCCTGTAGAATCATATGTTTTCCTTCTCGTGTGATTTACCTTTCCAGGCTTCCCCTCACAAGCATAAAGATTGGCTAAAAGTCCAAAGTTACAGTCTGAACATGTGTCACTGTATTTCTCTTGTAGACATTGTCCATCAGCTGGATTGATGGAGGCAAAATAACTGTTGTTCACTGCAGGCCTCCCCTCCGCTTCAGTCAGAACCACAGGCATTAGCTGTAAAGAGAGATGTATGTTGCTTTAACTCCATTTATTTTTATTGTTCCCATTGTTTACAATAAAAATATAGGCCACTGTTTGCCTTTTTTCATCAAACCTCTGCATTAATTCCAAGCACCCTTGAAGCCACAGCTCCTGCCCCAAGAATGAATGCTCCTGGCAATTCCACATCCTTTGATACAGTGTTCATGTTGTACTCCTGTTAAGGTAGAATAACAATTCCTTTAACTGGCATTCATTCAACAGTGCATATTGCTGAGCGGCATAACTACCTTGTCTCGTTGTGGTAATGGTACCAAGTACGGTACCCCGCCTACATCAGTAATGCGAGTTTTCCCACACAAGCCTGCAGTGCATTGAAAGAAAATACAGCGAGGTTTTAGACCTCCGTGAAGTTGGCACCCCATATGATAATAATCTGAATTAAAGTATATATCGTTTGATTTGCGCATAGTTTGTGCAAAATAAAAGTGTTCACAAATCGTGTTAGAGAAATCTAACGTAATATTCTGCAATGATGTGATTTTCTCAGCCCCACAAATATATGTTAAAATCCTTTAACATATATTAACATACGAACATATCGCATTCGTTTGCGCATTATCTGTGCATGTTTGTGCCAACAAAACAAACATTTGTGGTGCATTATTATAAGCTTAACTGAGGTTTATTTTATGTAAACAGATGACATGTCATGAGATATCATCGTCTCCCTGTTTTTTCTCGCGCTGGAATCGCTCATAGGCTTACCATGCACATGTAAACTCGTTTTTTCTCTAAAACGGTTCGCGCACACATTTAACTTTTGCGTGCACAAACGATACACAAACGAATCTAATGCTTTTATTCAAATTCTTGCCAACTTCACGGAGCTCTGTTTTGTGCATGACATTGTTGCATATAAAATAATTACAAAGTTCAAGTGCTGCGATCATTACGTTACCTTTCACAGGGAACTGGAATGGCTCTTTGGTCAGATCTGGGCAGTCTACAACACCAACATGAGCTTCCGCAAAATTTCTCTTCAATCCTGTTTGTAACACTGAAATTGACAATATGTTGAAAATATCTCTATTTCTATATATGCATGTGGTATCCGTTTTCGACATATCCTACTCTATATATTTGCATTATATGTTATTAAACTCAAGTACTTACCATTGCAAAGTTCATCTAATGGTGGAAAATGTAACGGGAACTTTTCGGGTTTACTGATATCTACCATCCTGGGCTTATAGAAATCTTCAGATAAATGCCAATCTTGATATCAGGAAAGAGCTGGGGAAAACGCTGCAGAGAAAGGCAGTGGATTGGTCTGACAGACTAGTGCGCGGCCCTTACGTAATGCGTATACTTCCTGGTTAACGTACCGCGTGTGTGGCTTGTTTTAGTTAACCGCGAGTTTGATTATTCACGTTAAAGCGTTGTTAGATCGATTTTTCTAAGTATAATTTATGCCTACTCTTGATATTATGACACGAAGGTATTTCGTTTTCGTTGTGGACATGACTTTCGTCGTTTTGCTACTAAACAGATCAAGTCTGATGTAGGCAACTGTTTTTGGCTGCAGTGGTACATTGCTGGTACTGTTAGTATATTCTTATACTATATTTGATAATGTCAGCACTTAATAAGTCTCGAAAACAGGCTCAGCGTGTTTACAGCCATGAGTTGTTATTGGAGAAGTCATCCCAGGTCATCTTGGATATACCACCTCCTGAAATGGTGGAGGAAATATCCAGGTATTTTGAGGCAGACGAGATGCAAAATGATCAAGATTACATAAGTGATACATGTCAACATTTGACCACTGACCCCGCAGAAGAAAGGTATTTACATCCGCTTAATCAGTCTAATTGTGTATATATGTATTGGACAGTGCATGAAAGAGCAGATCTCCATGTGATGTTATTTTCTAAATGTCCAATAATTCACCTGCAGTGATTCAGAAGACAGCTTGTTTATAACACAAAAAGTACCTACTGCAGTGAGACCTGTAAAGAAATGTCACTCAAGACTGCCATCAGAACCGACTTTACCCAACGAACACGAAGAAAGTGAAGATGACAGTACATGGTCAGGCTTCAGAAGCAAGTCTCCTTACTCGACTGCAGCACAACCTTCCAAACCATACAAACACAGGAGAAGGAAGAAAAACCTGGGAACATATAGTTTTCCTTTCCTTGAGACCGAGTATAAAAACAGATGGCAGTCTGTACATGAGAGACCAACAGAAGGTAGTTTAAAGTTTCAGCACAGTGCCAGCCTTGAGGTAAGTTTACTCTCAACTGTCAGTTTCTTCAATTGTTCAGCATCAACACTAGAAGATTTTTCTGACATGTACTTACATAATTACTTTATTCACTAATGCATTCTTCTTACTAGAAATTTGCCATTGGAGGATTCATAAAATGTCTGAAAGGACTACAGAATTCCAGCAATACATCAGACAGCAAGGCCTCAGCTTCATCATGTGTTTACATAGATGACAAAGAGTCCCTATCTCCATTGCCAGAGTGAGTAGGCTATTATTTTGGGGTGGCTGTTATGGCAAAAGAAAAGGCTTCATAGTGGTACTTAGAATTTAAATTCAAGAAATGGTTTTAATATTATTAAGCATACAGCAGCAGCATGTTTCATGTATCACATAATGTAATGCATGTTTTATATTAAGGTGATCCACAGAAAAGATTTAATGTAGTTAATTTAAACAATTAACTGGACCAAAATGTGTATTTTCACAGAGAGGATAGAAGCTCTGATGAAGACGAAAGCTTCAAAGTGGTGGTAAGGAGACTTAGCTGTTACAGTATAGTCTTTTATAATAATCATCTACAACTGGCAAATGGTTAATTAAAGTATATACTTATGCAGGAAAATAGGCTTTTTGTGTCATCCTCAAACACAAGGGTCCCTCCAACTCGGCACACTCTGTCATCTGCACAAAGAGAAGACAGCGTCAGTAACAGACATATAAAACAAACGGGCAAGAGAGAGAAGATCACTTCTACATCTCCAAGAATACCACAGGAGACGTCCCACAGGTCCCATTCAGTCTTACAGAGAGGGCAAATGGTTTGCCAACAAACTGAGAGTACTTATGTCAGCGATACTTCTAATGGAGGATCAGTCAACAGGGACATGCAGGACAAATGTGCGATATGGGACATTGGGTTTATGGGTAAAACCAAAACACCATTAACTAAAATGAGAATGCACAACACTGAAGACATTACAGAGGATCTTTCTCCCATAAACAGCAGTGAGGAAGACCTGCTTAGCAACACAGATGAAGATGTCTACATTGATGTGACAAAGTCTCAATCTGACATTTTCCAAGATGACTCTCCCCAGACAGGGAAATGTGGGGACACGCCTGGAATCACGGAAACTAACAATACCCCATTATGTTTTCCAGACCTTGTGTATAACCACTTTAGTGATGGGTCTAGTGATGAAGACACTGAGTTGACGTCATACCAGGTGCCAGCTGAAATGTCCGTGAGTCATGATGTTGGCACCAGTATGAATGCAGAGGTTCGACTGGTAGAAGAAGAAACAAATAACCTGTTTCTAGCTTTATCACAGCAAGAAGATAGTGCAAGTGAGAGTGACCGATTCCATATTAAACAAAACAAGCAGAAGAAACACAAGTCTGTAGTTAACATTATGAATGAAGGACTAAGTCATGTGACATCCAATAATTTGACTTTACATCCAGAGATGTCAGATTGTCCAAGTCAGGTAGATAAATCTAGAGAACTAACATTATCACCGCTTAGCGTAGAGCTCTGTGTGCCCCAAAGAGAACATTGTTTAATAGAAGAGGATTTAGACGTTCATCTACAAGATGTGAGAATAGAAGATAATAGTGAGATGCCTTACTCAAAGAAGAAGACAAAGAAAAGGCGATTCAGTGAGAAAGAAGAGGATATTGGTCAGTCATCCTGCAATACTATTGGTAGACAATTTAATGTGGATGTTGAGCTAAAGAGGAAAAAGAAAAAAAAGGGCATGAATTTAGGAATTCCAAATGACCAGGAAAGACAGACCACACACGAATTTACATATGTGGAGTCAGTCCGTTTGGCAAGGGAAGTCCAGGCAGACCCATTTGAAGGTGTACTTAAACATAAGAAAAAGAAAAAACACTTATCTGGTAATGCTACAGAAGTCAAAGAAAGAGCTAATGACAGTATAACTCTTTGTAGCAATGATATAACACTGTCTAAAAATACAAAGGGAACAAAAAAGAAAAAGAGAGTTTTGCTCTCTACTAATGAACATAGTATTTACTACGGGAATGATATCTCTCAAAAGTCAGAAGGAGTTGATAATAGAAGTATTGAGAAAAGTGACAATGCATTCAATGATGTTATAGACCAAGGTGCGGAACCTTTAACCAAGAAAAAGAAACGAAAGACCATGAGAGAAATGTCAGTCAGTTTTATCTCGGAGGACACTGTGGAACAAAGTGACGGTTCTGTTTCTGCACGGAAAAAGGAAAATAGGAGGGACAGTTGCTTCCTTATTGATTACACAGTAGAAAATGATTCTAAAATGCACAAGGGAACAAGCCCTTCATCGCCAACTCTAGATGCATTAAAAACAAGGAGACACAAAAGCAAAGACAGAGTTGGTGACATTTGCAATTACAATTCAACTCGAGTGGAAAGCGAGAAAAATCCAGAGTCAGTTGTCACAGGTGCTTTTGATGCCACCAGGGTGAAAAAGAAAAAAAGGAAGAAAAATACCTTGATTCTAGAGGAATGTATTATACCGGGTGATAAAGCAGAACAGATGCAGAATGAGTGTGAGAACTCTGTGCATGAAACCGAGCACTGTGCTGACACTGCGTTAAAGAAAAACAAGCATAACAAGGAGTTGGACACCCACTTGGACTGTGTTGTGAACAATGAAAATCCCCAGCCTGCAGAGACTGTGACACTTAAAAAGAAAAAAAGAAAAGAGTTCTGTTCTCCTAAACACAAAGTTCCATCTGCTACAGTTCTGGGTGATGTTGAATAAGATATAACTTCCACTGGTGGACTGTAACACAGCTTCTCACCAGACAAAAAGTGGGTCATCTTGACCCTGAAAACAGGTTGATTACTTTCTAGCTCGTGACAGCTATCCCGCTGTGGTGTTATTTACTTTAGGACAAACATTTCCCCAGGACGTAAGATAAAGAAACAAAGTCAAGGAAAGACTGAACATTTGTTTAAAAAGCAGACATCAATGTGACAATTTTGAAACATCTACAAATGTCATTCTTGTATTGCATTAAATGCCACTATGAAACTGCAAATTTGAGGACAGTAATGGTAGTCTTTTAAGATTATGCAATGTTTTACTGTTCAGTTTCCTAACCAAACCAATTTATTTTGTGGTAAGTTTGACCATTTCTCAAACAAATTGGTGTGGAGACAACTTTATGAAGTAGCAGATTTTTATTTTTTATAAAAACAAAGTAATACTTAATTATTGTCATATGAAGTTTTAATTAAAGATTTTATGTTCAATTTATTGTTATGGCAGTATCTACTGGTATGTGTGTCAAACAGGTGCTTGTAAAACAACACAGCAGCTTGTGAGTAAGGGGCTACTTTCCAGGGCCCTTGTTTCCATACAAGTGAATCCTAATTCTACATCTTACACAGGCATATGATGTGCACTGCTGCCACAAGAAGTTGTGCGCATAAGAACATATAAGACGGCAACGTGAGGGTTTTAATAGAATGCATTCTAACATACTAACCCATCTGACATTCCAGCCAGTAGGGGGTAGAACAGGATTTTCTATTTGTTAACATACATTCTGTACATGCATGCATGCATACATACATACATGACATAATACATAATTGTTGAATTTAACATAAGGTTTATTGGATTCATTGCCTTGCCCATCTTTATTAATAATAACATACATTATTTTAACTTTTTTTAAGCAGTGGTGTCACATAATATGGTGATTAGTCAAACGACAGTCGTTTTATGCAAAAAATAAAGTAAATGATTATTATGCCACATAGAAAGAGAGAACACTGAATAGGCTTACTGTGATACTTAAATGTTGGTCCTTTCAAGACTGTTGTATGTAAATTCTGGGTAATTTATGGGTAATCTCACATGGGTACAAACATGCCTGCAGTGCGATCCTTTGCTAAAACTGTTCCCAGGCAATATGATCCACAAATTTAACAATCCCACTGTCTTGCTAAAAAGCAATGTTAAGGTAAGGCACAAAACATACAAAAACATCCTAAAACATACAAAAGCAGATATTTTAGTAGGTAATTTGCCTATGGTACTTTGAACGTGCATTTACATTATTTTGTGAAGGTAGGGTGACAAATGATTCAGTCACCTTACCAGTAGTAGATTTGTTCTCCATCAATAACAGTAAAATAACACAACATTTTCACCGTGAAAACAATGACCAGAAACGTTTATGCTTGGTGATGCGCGCATTTTTGTAAAATAATTTGACATTATGACTCACCGTGCATAAACTTGAATGTTTATGAAAAATGTTTCATAACATATTTCTGGAATAAAAAAGTGACATTGAAGTGCCCAAAAGTTTCGAAAGTTTGATTGTTTTCAACTGAAAGTGCTGGGAGTGCCGGGAAATAAAACTGTGCTCTGAGGGCGTTTTACGCCGAGTGCGTCCGCGCTATATACATGCTGAGCTTCATAGGATTACTATACAAAATAGACACTGCCAATGCAGTTGGTGGACGCGGGCCCATAAACTTCTCCCTGCCCCGGAGCTTGTTTGGCAGTTAGGCACCATTTTTATTTTAACATTGCACCTTTTTCCAACATGTGTTCACATAATACCCAATGTTTTGATGAGGCGAGAAGAGTTGCTATTTTTGGTGGCACGCACGGAAATGAAATGTCAGGGGTGACGCTTGTCAACCTATGGATACAGAATGGAAGTGAGATCCAGAGGGCAAGAGTCGAGACGAAACCCTTCATTACAAATCCAAGGGCCGTGGAGAAATGTTCAAGATATGTGGACACAGACCTTAACCGAGCCTTTACTGTAGAAAATCTAAGGTAAACGTCGACCTGCGCTGCTGTACAGTCGTGATATTGGGGTTAGAGAGGCTAAACATCACAATCTCAATTTGTGTTCGTTAAAGGGTAATCGCAGAATAGTAAATGTGTTGAAGAACATGGTTTTCAGGGTTAACCATAGTTTACAAACAAGACTAGGCTAACACATTTCTAGGAGATTATATAGCCTACTATAAATACAGTCACGTGATAAACTGATCTACCCAAAAATCGTTAGCTGTCACAACAGCTGTCGTCTGAGATTGTTTTTATTTATATTTCTTGTGCAGCAAATGAATGATTGCGCCAATCGCGGATCCTTCAGTCTGCTGCATAGCTGCACAGCCTGTTTTATAGCCGAATCACTGATTAATTAAATTAAATATATGGGAGTAACAGGAAAGGCTTATTTGAGTTGGTATACATTAAAGTTTTAGCATTTTCTTCGGGAAACAGAATTATGACATGCAGTAAGACTGCATTATTTTCCGTATAGCCTACTTAACGACATACAGTATGAAGTGTGTGGTAAGACCGTGAGTTTGTGCCCATGTGTAATGGATTTATTGGCATATTTCAATTTGAAATTTGAAAATGCTGTCATAGCCTTTGCACCCTGTATGTTTGTATTGTAGTCTTGGCCAATAAAGACAATGCTATAGGTTACAGTGAAATGGAAGACTAAAGAGCAGGTGTGAGTGAGGGAACCAGGGAGGTAGAACAATATAGTGAGTAGAGGTGTTATTATACAGTAGTTTGGAGAATGGCCTAGAGTCACTGATGTTTTTTTCCAATAGAGGAAAAAACACAGCACACTATTGAGAATTATGTGTGTGGCCAAGCAAGTGCAGTCACCTGACCAAACAACTCAGACTGGCTTTAAGAGGTCTGTTGAATGTTTGAACAAGAACACCCGAGCTGGGACACATTGTAACTCAATTCCATTGACCTAGTTATCATATTTGTTTGTCTGGGTACAGCAGTAAACTGTCTTAAATTACAGATTAAATCACCACAACATAGGTTATTTACTTCAGAACGTTTGCTAGCTATATATACATTTTGTTTTTTTGTACATTTGAGACTGAACAAGCCATAGTTGAGGAGTACATTATGTAAATAATTGACAGCCAAAGATATGTCAAGATTACCCTTTGCTCTTTCATTTGAACAGTTTGAACAGTCTGAAGATGAATCATGAGCCCTATAGAATTGTTAATGTATTGAACTGAGCACTCCCCATTGTTATCTCTGACTATCGCAGCGCCCCTAGTGGAGATGACCTGCCGTATGAAGTGCGGCGGGCCCAAGAGATCAACAACCTATTTGGACCCAAAGGAAGCCCAGATGCCTATGATGTTATCTTTGACCTCCACAACACAACCTCTAATATGGGCTGCACTCTTATATTGGAAAACTCCAAAGACCACTTTAATCTGCAGATGGTGAAGTACATCAAGGTGACAGCCCTAAAGTGTATGTGAATGACAGATTGTATAACATGTCCAGAGATTCTGGTGACACTATTGGCATTGCAAGCAAATCTTTTACAAATTTAATACAAAATAATGTATTATTATGACTGTATTATCACTGAAAACATTTATGACATTTGGTGGATCAATGTTGTTGTGATTGTAAATATGCTAGCACAATGATGTCAGGCTTTCAGAATCACATGAATGGTTCAATCGTGGTTTAGATAGTGTTCTTAAAACCATGGGCCTTTACTTGAAAAATACCTTAAGTACAGATCTACTGACAGACGGTTATATAGTAATGTACTATTACTCTTTAAACATGATTACATTCTCTTGCAGGTGGCCCACCATAGAGACACAGAGTATTATTGTACTCCATATTTGTATAGAGCATTGTGTCTAATTTTCTGGAAGCCATGCAAAGGTCAACCATGGCAATGGGATGTTAAAAAGTTAATGTCAGTCAGGAGTTAATACTTTTGGTTAATGTGTAGTACGTGACCAAAAAGCAATGTAAGCCCCTCCACTTCAAACATCTATGCTATACTTAACCATATGATATATGCTATATGCATGATTTAAGGTATAGTAAGGGATTGTGAGTATATCACGTCTTGTCATATTCACCAAATATCTCCTTGCAATCCAATAGCTTACTGTTCTCTGTGTGTGCTGAAAACATTATCTGGTACTTCTACACAGCCCTGGCTCCGTAAATAGGAACACAAAGAAAGTGGCAAACACAGCTCACATTAACAATGCCCTACCCTTGGCAACGCATTTCCAATGTGTGGGGCAGAGCTTCTGAGGGAGCACCCTATGGCATTGAAGGGAGAGGTGTTTCTGTTTTGATTTGAGTTTGAAATTAGCAAGCCTTCTCGAGAATGGCTTACTTTACCTTAAACATAGCCTTTTTGAACTGAGATGTGTTGGGTGTGTTAATTGCCCAGTATAGTTAATACCTTGGGTGGTGTTTTGCAGAAAGCCATTGCTCCTGACAGCTGTCCCGTTCTGTTAAATGAGCATCCATTTTTGAAATACGCAACGTCACGCTCTGTGGCCAAGCACCCAGTAGGTGAGTTTGTAATGTCACCACTGTGACACATAACACACTAAACACATTTCATCCATTTCATTGTAAATTGTTAAATACATGCGTGTTTAATGTTTTATTTCAGGTCTAGAGGTTGGCCCACAGCCTCAAGGGGTTTTAAGGAGCAACATATTTGAAGCAATGAGGGCAATAGTCAAACACGCCCTGGACTTCATTGAACTCTTTAATGAAGGTAGGAAAGAGTGTGTTAGCTCACATACCATCACAGCTTACTATACTAGACTAACATGCCGGCTTTAGGCCGCAACATGGCAAGTAAGAAGATTACAAAGGATTACGCAAGACCTAAAAATAAATGTATGCACACCACATATTGCAGTTCTGTTTTAACAAGAAATCTTTTGCTGGAGATTTAAATGATATTTAATTTCCTGCACAGAAGCTGCTCTCAACAGACACAGATATGGCCACACACTCATTTGTTTTCAACCACCATACTGTAACTTGTTTGCAAGCTTCTTCTCTGCAACAGCAACCTTATCATATGTGATATCACGGAATGAAAGAAGCAGTTTAAATTGCATGCTCGTTCTGCTTTGTTGGTTGCTGATGTGAGGCTCACATTCCATTCTACTCCTCCTTTTATCAGCATGCATATTTTGAAAACAATGACAGAAAACATAAATATAAGTGAAAAAAAGTATACTTGAGTACAATAACAAACATGTTTACACTTACTACTAGTTACACCACTATGTATGTAACATTTGCAGATATATTGGTCATGGTTTACTGAGCCATCAGCATCATTGTGTTTGTATGTTCAGCAGTTTTTCCATAGACAGAGGTTTCACAACAATATGGTGAAGGGCCGTTTCCCCTTCCTCGTTTTACGTAAAGAGGTTGTCTGTGCCAAGTGTGAGAGGCAGCCTGCATGCTCTGCTTACTGGCTTGCTGCTGAATGGCATGCTTGTTGGAAATCGGTTAGTTTCCATGTCATTAGAGCCAGGCTGCCAATTGTTTGGTCATCTCTGTCCAGGGGCCACATTGTGCTCTGGGTCTGGTACAATAATGAATTGGTTCTCCTGCTCTTTGAATGCCACATAATATAAGATGTTAATATTGTTACTTTAGAAAATTACATGCATGTATAATAACATCACCGCTGCATTCTGTACAGTGTGAGAAGTTTTGATGTGTACAACTCATGCACTATATCCACTCTCCTTCAGAAGTTGGATTAAAAAAAACGTCATTTTAACATAGCTCTTCAACATTGACTAAATATATGTGCCCTTCAAAACACAGAACATATTGTTACTGTAAGTAACCACACAACTTTTCAGTTCTAGCAATGCAATTCTTGCAAAACTGGATTTTTACATTTGTTGTTTAGGCATTGAGTTCCCTCCCTGCACAGTGGATGTGTTCAAAGTTTCAGAAGGGGTGGACTACCCCAGAGATGCCAATGGAAATATAATTGCCATGGTGCACCACAGTCTACAGGTGAGACAGGAATATTATGATCTGGACTGTGCTTGATGTTTTGATCAGTAATCACCTCTTACCTTCTCAAATTTGTAAATATGTTGTTGTTAATGAAGGAGGAAATTCTAAATGTTTACTGGATGTGAGAATATAGTCTTTGTGTAAGAGTGGCAGTTAATTTCCTTCGATAGTGAGGAGTCATTGTTGGTTCCACAAAAAAGCCCAAAACAGCTGTGTCCTTGTTGCTGTGGTTCCAGGACTGTGACTGGGAACCGCTGAACCCCGGTGACCCTTTGTTCCAGACATTTGATGGCAAAACCATCCACTACGAAGGAACTAACACCGTCTACCCCACGTTTATAAATGAAGCCGCTTATTATGAAAAGCAGCAGGCATTTGTGACCACGAGCAGGGAAACTTTAGTGGTTAGTGCCATCAGAAAAAAGTAGAGAATGACAAGCATGTTACATCCTGATGTATGACGGTAGTAACAGCAATCTCATTTCACAATTTGTTTATATGAAATGTATTGATTATAAAATATTATGTATTCAGTATAAAACTAATTTAATGTTAACTATGCAAAGAAACCGTGGAGGGATTGCTGTAAATCATACTGTGAAAATCTTTGACTTTATGGGCACATTGTTATGACTAAATGTTATATTCACGTGAGCTACATTTTCTATAACCACTCAGGAAGACCATTTTAAATAATAACCTATGATTCTCAGTCCTTACACGTTATAATCTAATAGAAGAATTGTAAAATATACAGTATGGGATAATATACTGTACATGTAGCACTTTTCATGGCTGTGAACCTAACCTCAGTGGAGGTATTTTCTGCCATCTTGTTGCCTTAATTGAGATTTATACTATAATCTACTGTAAGAAATGCACATCATATTAGAGTAGAGTAATTTAAGTAAGAATATGTATGGGATTATCAGGGAATGTGTTAACCTGAATTAAGTTCTACTTAAAACACTGATTCTGTTAACTTAGTTGCAAAATTTCTACATGTTTTTCATTAAATGTTTGTAATTTTTTTTGCTATGATTGAATTTGGATTATGTGTTTATGGTAAGTAGTATTTGGAAAGTATTTTCTAATCTTGTTGTCAGGTCTATGACATTGGTGTTTGATATATTGGCATTATTGGTCAATTCAAAGTGCTTGATTAAATGGCACTATCAATAAATATAGGTATACAGTATGTGATACTCATCTTGTATTGTTTTAAAATCTAGCTTGTGTATTTAATTAACCTAAGTTAACAAACATTCATTCCAGTCCTACAACGTGACATCAAAACCACCACTAGGGGGCATACAGAGACAACAAATATAGAATTTCAATTTGCTTCATTGTGAGTATACAGTTACATCTAAGCAAGATATCTGACCACTACCTGCTGTATTTGTAATTGTACTCATTGTAAGTCACTTTAGGTAAAAGCGTCTGTTAAATTATGCAATTGTTTCACATGAAAGGCATAATATCAAACTGCTTTTTCTGATATAAACAATATACTGGTTAAACGTACACTTTCTATTTTTGTATTAACTGTTTGTGATGGGTGATTCCGTTGCATGACATGGGCCTGTCTTGTCTATTCATTACAGTAACCAAATAAAGGCTCACAGTGTTCTAACTGTGAGAGAACGTCAATTAATGATGTCCATCTAGGGAAAACGTTTAGGACAATGCTTTTTTTTTTTTTTTTTTTACTTCTAGGCATACATCCAAATGGGCAATTTAAAATACTGCGGAGGCATCTCTTACCTCATGACCCCCCCCCCCCTTCCCACACACACACACACACACACACACACCCTGCCTCCACAGTGGCATTGCTTGTCCCACATGTATAATGTTACAGCAATGGAAACCTTACTACCAAGCGGTTGTACTACTAGTGCAGTGAAATGTTCCAAACACAGCTATAGAAATGCTGATACCAAAACAAGCTTTCATACAGCTTAAAAAAATACATAATAATAACAATAATATTTAATTACACAAGTACACATTCACGATTGTCCCATTGTCCATGTAAAAGGAAGGGCAATGGTTAGTCTAAGCTTCAAACTTAGTAGGCCTACTAGACCTTAATAGGCCTATGTCAGAAAGTGTATATACTTTATATTAGTTTCCACTTGTAGTAAAAACTCATTACTATATTGTTGTAATAAGGTGGGGGCACATCAGAGCACCATGAGTTATAGTGACCCACTAATGGGCCTGCATTAGCTGAGGAGGGGAGGGGCTGGCTGCTCTGTCTTAGCCCTGGCTTTCTGTCCTCTGGCACTGAGCATTGATGCTCTCTTCGATCTTTGGATCACAGGAAGCAGATACTGTATATAAAATGTGTTCTCTGCCCCATAGTGATGTTGAAAGGGAGACATACAAAAGGGTTTTGTCAACATCAACCCATCAACACATTCTTTACTGCACATTGATACGTGTGGAGAGTCCAGTCATTTTAGTAGGCTATTATTTAGTAGTTTTATTTATTTGGAACATGAGCTGAGGGAGTATATCGCATCAGTTGTTCAGAGTTCAAATATCACCAATATGTATCATGAAGTACTTCATCTTTAACTGGTTTTACGTTATAAATATCTATTAGCCTACTTGAAAATGTGGTGTCGAAACATAGCGGGCTAGGCTACATCATATCATCATAGGTTTTCCGCACGACCCCGGAAGCGTCCAACTTTAGTGTAAACGAACTTCTCTGTACTGTGCTGTGCTTGTAGTACGCGTGTGGAACGCTGCAGATTCAGTTTTCGTGTCAGTTGTACGTTTTAATCGACAGAGAACAACGGAGAGAACAACAGGGCATCAGACTACATGCTACACCGCCGAAAGCAAGTAAGGACATAAATATTGACGTTTTTGTTAAGAGGTGTTGGGAGATAGCCTGCAGTAGGCTACGCCACAGCGAACGATGTGGGAACAAGAAGAATTCGAAAAACATTGGAAAAATGAATTCCCCGACGGTCAAGTACCTCACATGGATATTAATTCTGTCGAAGACGTAGAGAAAGAGCTTGAGAAATGCAAAATGAACATGAAAAGGCTGCAGCAGGCGCTGTCAGAGGAGAAATTTAAGGTGATCTACCTACAGACCACCGTCGCACGGCAAAAGAGAAGTTACAAGACAAAGTTTGACGGGAAGGACGAAAACTTCAACGCGGACCCTGGCTTTACCAGGACGGAAAACACCACACAATCTCTGTCGACAAGAGATGAATTGGACGGGGAAAATCGAAAGGTGCCCGAGAGCACAAAACACCAGATGCCAGAAGGTAACAAAAGCAGTGCAGACCCAAGCGCTTTTATCAGATCAATTCCCCGATTCGGCACTAAGACGGGTAAACCGATCCCCGTGCCGCCGAAGAAACCCGCCTTTCAGAAAGGGAACACCATTAGAGACCCTCAGATGGAGGGGAACGGCATAGTGAAACTCAACCCCGTCACTGACATGGAGGGCAGCGATCACGAATACGACGATGTGGAGTTGAATGAAAATTTTGTAAAAAGTAACCTGGTGGCCCCCAAAGCCAGCACCAGGGACAGCCAGAGGACGAACCCCAACCGGGACGAACTGCGGCCTTTCCACATGAGCAGGGACTTTGAATCCAGCGACGACTGGAGACTGTCCCCGTCCTTGCCGGGTGTGACCGGTAGAGCATCTGGATGCAGTACCCCTGACAGACGCAGCGATGGCTATCTGAGCTCAGACCACGAGGATAACTCCTCTGCAGGTAAACCAAACCTTTTACATTACAAAGAAAAGAGACGACCCCATAACTCATTCCAGTATGGGACATCAGTGCCAGCCAAATGGGCTTGTTCTATTAGTCTACCTTTACTATATTAAATCAGAAATACTTTTAATACATTGATCATCACGTATCGCTCTTGTCATCACTGTTTTGCGTTCTGTGCTGAATACAGTCAAACATAAAACATTCAGAATTCTAACTGCAAAAACGATAACTGTGGATGCTGAGGTTTTGAAATCACTCAAAACATTGTCGTTTTACTCATGATGATCGTAGGTTTGGGTGTGCTTGGGATACCAATGATGTGATTTTTTTTTCTCCTGCCCATTTTGTATAATAGAGGCAGAAGAAAAAAAAAACACATGCACAATACAAATAATTAATGTGCATTTCTTCAACTGAAACTTGTGCTAATATGTTATTACAAATTTGCTCCCTGTGCTGTGCTGTTGGATTCTTCCTTTAGCTAATCCAGAGTGTGCATAGTCCCACCACATGTAAGATATTATGGAACAGCCAAGATAGGCAAATTACTTTGTTTATGCTATACACTGAAGAAAAGAGTTTGAGATCAAACGATGTATGTCAGACAGCATTCTGAATTTCAACTAAATTATTTCCTGGTATTTTCATCTTGATGTATTAGACAACTTAGCCTATAACTTTTATAATATTATTTGTATGAGACCACCCACATGTTTAGGTTAGTAAAAGTATTAGAGATAGCCTAATGTTTGCATTCTACTTTTGTGATGCTTTTATAGGCTTTTACCACAGCCTTTTTCAGTTGTTGTTTAGAGGTTTTTCCGTTCAGTCTCTTCTTTGGGAGATGAAATTGCATTAAGGTCTGGTGATTGACTTGGCCAGTCTAAAACCTTTCGCTGTTCTTCCCAGATGTTGGCGGACAAAATTACTTTTATTTATTTTTTTATAGACTTTTGTATTCATCCTGCTGCTACCATCATGAGTTAGGCCTGCACTATTTGTCAAGATTACTTCAGATGCACTCATGCAAGCCTAAGCCATGACACATCCACCGTTCTTAAGAATTCATAGATGAGCTTGTATGTTTTGGATCATGAGCATCCCTTCTTTATCCATGCCTTGGGCTTTCCATCACTTTGGTAGACGTTCATCTTGGTCTCGTCAGTTAGGGAAAAAAAATTGATCCAAAACTTTTGTGTCTTTAATATGTGTAATCTCGCCTTCCGATTCTAATTACTGATGAGTGGTTTGCATATTGTGGTATATTGTTGCCCTCTAGTCTTTTTCAAACCGTTGATTGAGATGCAGTACTTGCCCTGCCCTCTGGACCTTGTTTGAAAAGACTGATGTATGGGGGTTTTCTTCACAGCTCTCGCAATGTTTTTTGTTACCAACTGTTTTCTTTTATAGACCTGTTGACTGCACTGACCTATAAACCATACTGACCATACTGTTGCCAGCCACTGGTAACCACTGGTATACTGAGATAGCTGGGTCAATGACAGATAAGGATTTCATTTCATTTTTGGCTATTGATAACACAAACTTAAATCAAACAAATCTTTAAAAATGTAAATAAGACTTTTTTGTTATATTACAGCTTTGTGTAATATAACACAAATATGTGGGCTAAATTACTTGTTATCTTGAATGACATACTGTTATCTGGATTGACATTCTGCAATATTTTTCAGACTTGCCATAAATACCGTTCTCTGAATAATGTTTATTTTCAGCACTCAAAATTGAATCAAAGTAAGACACACAAACACATTTTTATTCATTAAAACATGTTTTTAATTACAATGTTTTCATGGGTCACACTTGAGGGTTGGGGCTGTGGGTCATCTGGCTTTTTAGGTTGAGGTGGGTGTGGCTGAGGGTCATCATGTGTGTTGGGGTTCTGCAAGATTAGGCTCATTCACTGAGAATGTACTGTTGTTCATTAATTCATTGATTTGCTTCTAATTGTCAACTTAAGCTTAACCTAGTTGATGAAATTGTCTTCTCATTTAATAAAGAGAACAAAAAGTGAATGTTAGTCTAGTCTGTCTCACCTACTTTTAAGGAGAGGTGTTTATTTTGTACACAACCTCTGGTGAAATGGGCTGAGTCACTGTTTGACCTGTTAACATTATAAGTAATTTGTTCTTAAGAACAGCACAGTCTCACAGACAAAACCATTTCCTGTTCCTACCTAGAGACATATCTGATTTTGCATCTGTGAACCCAGAACCTAGCTAGGCATCACAAATTCTCTCTCTAAACCTCACCACACAGGGGTGTTGCGTATTAAAACTTTAAAATAGCTTTTTATAAATGACAAAATCTCAATATTTGAATTGGTAGGCATTTGTATTGAAATTAGGTTTAATAAGCCCTAGTTAAACTAGAATGACATGAGATGACAAAATATGAATTTCAGTTCTGGCTAGTACTGTACATGAATGGGAAATATGTAGGCTGAGATTTACTCCAGTATAATACTCAAGAATAGGCAGAATCCTAACCCTGTTGTCGGAAGCCTGGGGGACCATGGCTTTCCTGCTGCCATACTGTAATTTTTATAAACTGAAATGTTGTAATGTTGTTTGTCAATCCTGTGTCTCTATGATGTGGTTCCCAAGAAGCCGTGTACCACTCGATTGAAAACAGGCACACTGCATCAATTAGCTGCTGATCTGTTGTTTCTGACTGAGTGATTGGCCTTGATTGTGCCAGGTGACAGTATCAGAAGCCCCCATTTCTTCTATTAGGCCACCATGTGGTAGATGCTGGAGATAATGCTGGAATGGCATGAGCCACAAAGTTGCCTTGGCACACATTGCAACTCTGCTTTGTCAGCACATCCTACACTAGACCACTGCATTGACCACAAAACCTCCAAAGTGTGTTACAGGCAGGTACTTTAGCTGTGATCCTGTTAAGTGAGACCCTCGCAGGAATATTTAGCCGAACATTTAATGTTGAAAGAATATTGTAAACATACAATAGTGTTCTGTTTAGCGACTTGGAAAACCATTCATAAATTATAACTAAATGTAAATGTAAATGGACTGCATTTATATAGCGCTTTTCTAGCCTACCGGCCACTCAAAGCGCTGTACATTATT
>JAODUG010028866.1:6883-17092 GCA_027564795.1 Aphredoderus sayanus
CCTGTAAGGAGAGTGATGGGTTGGAGAGCTTTGTGGCCAGCAGCAAACCTCGCTGCACTGGAGAGGATGCTCAGGTGCAAACAGACTTGACAGCACTTCCTGTGCCTCCGCAACAGCGCGAAGACAATGCTACCTGCTTGCTTACGGCACCTACAGCACCTGGTTCGTCAACGCAGAAGAGAGATATGGCCACATTTACAGAAAACCTGTGTGATTCTGACCTCAGACCTGCCTTATCCCACAACCCAGAGACCTCCTCAAGACAAGCCTCAGCACCAGTTTCTCCTGTTATAACAAAGGCAGCTTCTACCACAGACTCTGAGCCTAAGCCTAAGCCTTCCAACGAGCTGACAAGAGACTACATTCCTAAGGTGGGGATGACAACATACACAATTGTGCCTCAGAAATCACTTGAAAAACTAAGATATTTTGAAGTGGAGCTGACTTTGGAGTCACCTGCTGTGGCTCCACAGAAGGAAATAGATATTGTTACTCTTCAACTGGAGGATTGCGCATCACTGAAGGAGAAGCCCGCACAACAAACGACGTCCGGGGAAAACTCAGCGTTGTCTTATAGCACTGCTACTACCCACAGCACTGTTGACGGTCTCATGGAGTCGGCTAACTCCCCACCTCCACTAATGGAATCAGTTCAATCCCCATCACCAACAGGTTTACCTGCCGCAGAAGAAAATGCCCCCTCCAAAAATAATGCAGGATTCCAAACAGGATCAATGGCAAATGTCAAGGAGATGAAGATTCCACCTGCAACTAAACCGAAGCCTGGCTCTTTCCGCTTGGCACAGCACAAAAGAACACCTGGGTATTATGTGACTTCAGCGGCAGTCAAGAGTCCCCATGCCAGTCCTGCCGCTGGCCAGAAGGAGGAGCCCTACAGCCTAGAAAGAGCAAAATTGCCACCACCGCCTCTCCCACCTCCAGTGGAGTGTCTAGAGGAGGCAGTAGGGGGCAGTAACGTTGAGTTAAGCCCAAAATCAGATGGCATCAAAACCATACCCATCCTAACCCAGCTGACAAGGCAGTCGTCTAAAGAGCCGGCCGTAGGATTAAGCTTGGACAAACTGAGAAGTTTTGCAGCCCCCAGGCCATACTCCTCCGCCACGCCTTCTCGCTTCGCCCAGGCAGTGTCCTCTGCTGTCCGGAGGTCCCAGTCTTTGTCCCACAGCCCAGTGTCTCCCCGCTCACCGGTGTCACCACCCTTCTCTGCAATATCCAGTCGCTTTTCAGTTAAAGGACTGTCAAAGCCCAAGGTAAGTTGTTGCTTTATCTTCTTGTTCATCATATAATATGTACAGTATACTGTATATGTTACCATATAACCATTAACATTAACACTTGATGATACATGATCAATATATTTCTTAATGAAAGAATACATAAAAATAATTTACAGGTAATGGGTATTGCTTGGTTAATTGGTTAAAAATGTGTGCTGGTTATCTCACATCAAGTTTTCTCTCTTTGAAACCAAAACATTTGCAGCTGTACCAGATACTGTACATTTATTTATCTATTTTATACTAATCTTTCTTGAACACATCTTCTCCATGCTAGGTTATACAGTAGTTCACATAATGTTTTTTTTTTTTTTTTACACCAGACTTCAAAATAAGGAGGTGTCTATGTGACCAGTGAACCCTTCTCCTAAAAGAACAAATTAACATTTTATATTGTTTGACCTAAGCTTTTTACATTAAGCTGCACCCAGCACTAGACCCTTGGGCCATGCCTTTGATTTGCCTGCATGTCTGTGTGGTTGTGTCCTTTTTGTCCTTGTCTCTTCAGGTTTAGTGTGTACGCACTGTGAAACTGTACTGCACTTCTTAACCTAACACAGCCCAAAACCAACCAAAACGCTGAAGTGAACATTAATCTTAAGTGAAACGCCTCTGCGTGTTCTGTTCACTGTTATGGAACGTATTAAATACATTGTTTAGTCTCATTGGAACTCACTTTTACAATAAGCTTTTGTTCTCCATGAGGCTGGCCTGTTTAGAAACCGTGCCTGTAACTAATCCCTCCTCTTGAACACCTCTACCTGGGCTGTCACCTGCTCTGGGAGCCATATACATGACACGAGGTGCCGAACACAATGTTTCTTCTTGGTAACAGAAACTGTGCATGTCATTCTTACTGTGCTGTGTGGCATACAACATGATTGTGTCTTTTAAAGCTGAACAGAACGAATGGGGCAGCATCATCTTTCTTCCTTCTTCTTCCTGATGTCACATTCAGGCACATTCAGTTCAGACCTTTAAGTGATGTCATGTATTGTGTCTTTTCTCTTACAAACACAGGAGAGCGACAATAGGGAGGTGGAAGCAGATAACTCCATACTACAAGAAAAAGTGGCTGAACCATCTCTGACAAGAGGAGAGAGCAATCCACCACAGCGCCTTAAACAGTGTGACAATAAATCACTATACTGTAAGAAAAATGGGAATTATAATTGCTAATGTCTAATATTGAAAGTTTCCTATAAAACACTGATATAGTGGCTTAGATTACACTAATTGCACACTTTATCTTTCAGGAGGAGCCCGTTGTTTGTTCCAGCAGTTGACCAGAGCCTATGAGCCCTGAGATATGAGTAGAAATTTTGTTTTACCTCTAAAATTCTAAGCAAATGTGTACATACTGTATGAAGGGGAATGGGGTGTTTCCATAATTAATGATTGCTGTAATTTTGGTTTGTCATGTTATCAAATAACTATTGTTCCTGCGACTGCTTATTTTAATGTTTTTATTTTATTTTTTGACCATTATGCATTTGATGCATCATAAATGTCTTAAGTCTGCCATTGTTTAAATTATTAGACACAATTATTATTAATTTGTAATATTTCTGTTTATCCAGAAATGACACTACATTGGGAGTTCAATTGATCTTGTGGTACTGTTGATAAATGTGTCACTTAATCTGTAGGCTATTTAAAAATGACTTATTAATTTAAATGTAGCTATGTGCAAGCATACTGAAATGTACATTGGCATATTTTTGTCACCAGTGCTGTTATGAGTAAAGCATTTAAGTTACTGTCATTAAAGTTACTTATTCTTACTCATTTATCTTATTTGCTGTACTTAATTACTTCACAAAACCTACTTTAGGCCTACAGTAGTGGGATACAAATTAGTAGGCCTACTGTACATCATGACGCAAAGCAGCATGCCATAATGGACTCTAAACATTCTAACCCTATACGTGCTGGCAGGGTTCACTCCTCGCTCGGGCCTATTCTTCAGCAGGCTAAAGCTAAGGAAAACATGTAACAATGCAAATGGTTCAGTTTTTTTCAAAAATCTACCTCTTGTGGTTACATTTAATGAGCAGGGTGTGAAATACAGCTACAATAAGGCTTAAGCTACAGTAAGCCTTAATAACAACAGTATATGTTGGCTAAGAAATTAGGTGTACCGTAGCCTAAGATTTTGTACAAAACAATTACGGCACAACATCATTCTGTCAACATGACCAACTAGCTTTGGGCAAGATTGGCAAGCATATTAAATGCTAAAGTTGCTAAGTATCCTGAATTTGGCCCTGTACACCATTCAAAAAAATGTATGGTTTAAATTGGCATATACTTTAAATATTATATATAATAAATATATATATAATATTATATATTATATACAGTATATAATATTTATTTATATATTTATATTTATATTCTAGGCTATAGAACATATTCAAATCACACCAGTAAAGCCCATATTTTAATTTATATAATTATCTATTATAAAATAGATGACAGTGATAAAGACATATTTGTTAACCAAATAATTTGGTCTACCGTAATTAGAAAGCTTTTGCATACTGATACCACAAGCATGTGTTCCAGGCTAGTGGGTTATTTCTGGAGCTCTCATGCTGCCTTTCCTTTTTTGTGTCCTTGTATCTCTCTAATGTATGACTTAGATTATTAGCCTGCTGCCAAGCTACCCACGACTATCCTCTGTCCCAATCCCACCTCTTCTATTGCCTTATTGTAAGCCCTTCGCCTCCTTGCTTACAGTAGGCATGTTTTTGTCTGTTAAAATGTTTCTTCCTTGTTTGTCCTTTGCTTTGTAACTGCATTTGTCTCTCTACAAAAAGCCCTTCTTTATATGACGGTGCTTAGGTGAAAAGGTAATCCAAGCCAGATGAGTTTTGTTATTGTGACAGGTCCTTTAGGAACCAGGTCTATGTCATGGAGGGAGCATTACTGGAGACAGGCAGTCTATGGTCATACAGATCTGTTTGATTTCCATCTTTCTGCTGGGGATTCCTTAACAACAGCAGGGAGCTGCTGGCCTCATTTTATTGTGAGGCCACACTTCTGACGCCTAAGACTAAAGGTCCTCCATACCCAGTAAAGTATTGCGTTGAATCTTGAATCTACTATTGCATGTTATTTTATTTAAGCTTTTGAAAAGTTAATTATTAAAATATTTTGTATTTCTAAAAGTTCTTTCTTTAAACATCCCTGATTTCTCCCCCTGCTCCATGCAGCCATGTACACACTTCTGTGTCAAACAACAGCGGTGAGCCGGGGCTGAAAGCAAATGTCACCTAACCGAAGTCTTAACCTGCAACCGTTCACCAGACACACTGTTATGGTGTGTTCCATTTCAACTTGAAAGTTGGGATTTCCAAGTCTAAAATCTCAACTGGAAATCTCGCTGAAGTTGGATTTCCTACTTGCAAAGACAGAGGAGCCTCACCAACCCCGAGTTAAAAATTGAAGGTGGCTGCTCCTCACGTCAGCAGTGGGAAAATTGTACTGTTTATCATTTATTTTCACTTCTGTCTGATTTGTGTCTCATTAAATCAGTTGTACACAGAGTAGGGCCTACAGTCCTACTGTCCAACTATATGTTGCTACGGTGTTTGTATGTGTGAAATACAGCGTAATAGTGCGTTATTAGCTGGCATTGCGAACAATGGCCACAACTTGTTAACTGGAATGCGGTAAACTTGGGCGTGACGTCATTCCCTTCTCTGAGTCCGACCTCCGACTTCCGAGGTAAATGGAACGCACCATTATACTTTACCCCTCAGATAGCGGTTATCACCCCACCATTTCCCACATGGAGCCTATCACCGAATGACTCTGCCCACAGCGCTGCCTAACCACTCCTGCCTGGGCTGGCTGCTTTCTGCAGCCACATGTCTTCTACATAGTGCCAAGTTTAAAGTGCAGTCCTAGTGCAAAGTCCGTGACAAAGGAACAGTTGGTTTTACAGTATACTGGCAGCACTCCAGTGCCCATTACATGTGAAGTATGCCAACAACGACGTCCGCTTTTTGTGTGGTTTTGCTCTGCATGCGTGTGTGTGTCTTGCATTACCAGGCAGAGTGCAAAGCGAAGCCAAAAGGAGAGGAAAGACATGATATTAAAAAAGCCCATAGACTATAAGAGTTGTACAAATGTGTGGATTATAATGTGGCACTGTGTCAGAGCAGTCATTTGGGAGTCACTGCGTTAAAAATATCTTCATTGTGGTGGATCATGTTAGGCTAGGAGGGATCGTTTTGCCTCACCAGGCCAGCCTCATGGCAGCAGATGAGCCAAAGAGGCGTGTGTTTGTGTGTGTGCTGCGCTGAGCTGGGAGCAGAGCCCAAACTGTGCTTGGTGCACACACACACACACACACACACACACACACACACACACATACATACACACACACACCCACATGCACAGACTCACACACACTCCACTCCAACAGCTCATCTCTTCTCTCTGCTCCAGATGATGCCTTGGATTTAGCCGGCCCACATGGGTGATATGAATAACACACTGGACGATATACAAACCCCTGGAAGCTTCGGAGAGAAAGCAGAGATTTTTCAGACTGGTAAGGGTAATGTGAGTGGCTTTCTCGACCCAGCCCTCTCTTTGAGTGCTTCGTTCTTTCAACCAAATGCACAGAGGACCAGGACTGCTCTCTGTAAAGGAAATAGGTATGACTGACTCATTGCTCCATTTGGTGTGCATGACTTAGAACTGTTTCTCTGAATGAACTCGGCTTGAATGCAAGGCAAACTGATGCATTCAGGAAGTAGTCTAAACTTTAATTGATATTGTTAGTAATACGTTATCTTTAAGCATTACTGTACATTATGTGATTAGAATGGACATACAGTACTGTAGAGAAGAGAAGCATAGTACATATAGTCTACTTGACATAGCGCTCTAATAAAAATGTGCCTCCCTGTACTTACACTGATCTACACTTGCTGTCAGCGAATCGCCGTACATCCTTTCAATAGTACACTAAAAGAGCTGGAATCAAATCAAGCACCTGTTACTTTGCAGATAATTAGTGACTGAGTAACAGCTGTGTACACAGCAGCATAGAAAATGTCAGCCCGAGAGCTAAGTTTTGAAACCCGAGACCTAAATCCGACCTGCTAAATCTGACATGTTGCAGTATGTATCCTAAATTGAATATATTGTATTATAAATGATCACCATTGTGTCAACCAATCTGTCCTGACAGAGAAGCTGTAGGCCTATTTGCTATTTTGATATTCAGATTAATTGGACAACAGCCTATATCCACCATAACACTTACAGTACATTACAGGGTATCACAGCAATTGTAGATAAAGACAACAATTATTCACAATACTACAAATGCCAATGTGCAGTATACTTTTAATATGTTCACCTTAATAGGTAAATACTTCAGTAAAAAGGATGATCTGGCAACTGATAACAAAATGTCCAATAGAAAATAGAAGTTGTGCTTTGAGAGCACTTCGCTTTTTATAGTGCTGAGGTGAAAGGCAGCCCTCATTTATTACCTACCATCTTATCAAATGTCTGCCTGTGAGTTGGGTGTGTCTTCTGATAGCTGAGGGCAGGAAGGGGGGCCATGTTGCCTAATTTTCCTGTCTTGTCTGTCTGTCTGTTCTGAGGCTGTCGCCTATTCTGTTGTACTGCCTCTTTCTCCCTCACATATGCACTACAGCACAGGCAGACACCTACAGTAGGATCTCATTACTGGCTACAGGCCCTTGCAGCCTCGCACAGTCAAGTCTACTGTACCAGGTGGTTGTTAAGGCTTCATCTTCATCTCGTTACCCCACCTCTTCTCTCTCTCTACCAGGAGCAGTAAAGAGGGAGAGAAGTCACTGGCGTTCACATTTCCAAAACCTTTCCCTGAACTATTCCAATCCAGTGTTTCCTCACCTGCCTCTGAATGTTTTCTGACATGGACCAAAAGCACCGCCTCTCAGGTGAGCATTTGGTCTATTTTCCACAAGATATACCATTATTATAGGTGATGTACAGTATATTACATTTTAAACATGAATATAGCAACACACAACTATTTTCTATGTGAAGATATAGTGGAGTAATTACTTCCTGAGCACACAGTTACAGTTACATCACACTCCCTCTTGTGTGTCTCTGTTCTTTTTGGACATAGTCAAGCGGCCACACTTGCATGTTGGTGCATGTGTGTGGCCCAAGGAGCCTTTGTTTTGGTCTTAGATGCTGGTGCGCTTAATGTGACATCTAGTGGCAGAAAGTCATATAGAGTATCTGTAACATGCCTTTTTTTGGCCCAGTACCTCTGTCATATAGGTTTCATATACAATTAGAAGGAATAGATCTAGATAAGCCTATTTCAAGTACAGTAATAGGGATGACTGCCTACAAACAGCTGCAGAAAATGTACTGTTTAAACTCACACATAGCTTTAAGGTGTATAGAGTGTGATTTGTATGAAGCTCTAGGGAAGCTTTGGAGGATGAACCAGTTGTGTGAGTATGGAAATGAGGTACTCTCAGGTGATGAAAATGCTGTTTCAGCACAGTCAGACAAACCACACTCCCCCTGTCACTATACTGTGGGATATTGACAGCGAGCCTGCATGCACACCACAACCTACACATTAAAATGACGTGCAAGTGGTCAGAATTATTCCGCTTGCTATACCGTACTATAGCTATCAACCTTACCGGTATTTTTTCTGTGGTTATGGTGCTTCAATTTGGATCCAGTGACAGTTCTTGTCACTGGATCCAACTCCGTGATGAATGTTTGCCTTCAACACTTATTGACAGTTATAAGTGATAACTGGTGTATATAAGTGATAACTGGTTATATGACAGTTACATTATAAAGACTTTAAACACACAAATACCAAAAACAGTGCTGGGAATTGGAACGCAGCAATAGAGGTTTGTTCGGGAAGTATTTTAATAAGCACTCATGCTCTGAGTAAGTGATGAATTAAAAGGTTTTCTCCAGTTTGCGCAAGACAATATTTAATAAATGGATATATTGCCTACCACTTCTCTACCAATGTGTGTACAAGTCTATACAAGCTCAAATATACAAAGTCAATAGACATTCAAGTCATTAATTTTGCATGTGTACAATGAAGTACATTTTGTATGTGTAAAACCTGTATCATAGGGAATGAGCACTCAAAAGTACAGTTGCCTCAAAGTTAATTTTACTTAGCTACTTTTAAAATATATATATCATATATATATATATATATCCTGCACCCAAACGTATATTTAATTCAAGTGATGTGTGCTTTTCTGTTGGAGCTTTCCTTTGTGTGGCACAGCATAGAGCTTGATTTGCGTTGAGGTGATAATCAGAATATGATTTGTTATGTATACAGCCTGATAAGATACCTTGAGCACTTGCTTATTTCTTAACACTGCAGTGTCTCCACCTGTTATACGCTTAATTTCACCCAACCAAAATCTCTGTACGATTAGAATTGGGAAATTAATTACTAATTGCAATTATGTCATGCTCTCAGCAGTACATTGTTAAGACAGGTCAGGGATTTGCACGGATTTTCCGTTTCCTTTGATAAGTGTGAGAGAAATCCTCAAGTCTCTCGGTAAAGAATGACACAGCAGAGAGGTGCAGCCTCCTTGTTAGCAATTCTGAATGGTGTCAACGTGATCCTCACTGCTGAGGCCTGTGAGCACACCTAATGAGCCTGACAGCCTTTCTATTTGCCTTTTCTGCAGCAGCATTTGGAAGACAAAGGGAGTATGTCAGGCTGAACAGCTGTTCATGTGTCACAATTCTTCTGTCACAGGGTCACGACCTCCCCGCAGTAGCACTCAAGAAACCTATGACATCATTGTTCCAGTTCATACACCACCCAACCCCCTTCAACCACCCTCCAGTTTTCACCATAAAGGGAACATAACAAAATGAGCCCACTGTGTTCTTAATGTCTTCTATAATACTCTATTAGCATAATATCAGCATTCAGATATCAATTAGTCATATCTTTTTAGTAAGATATTCTTTATATTTTAAAAATGACTAGCTTGAGAGCTTCTAAAGAGTCTTACAATTGGCAATGTCTGCCCATGTTACCGTGGTAATTCAGAAAACATAGTGTATAGCTGACCAGATCTGGCTTTTATGGGGTAGATTTGAATGGCTCCTCTTTATTGTTGGAAAGACCCTTAGCTTGACATTGCTTTGTTTTACACAGGCTTAAAAGCTATTCCTGTCGTGAGAAACCCGTTTGCCTGAGCCCCCTGTCAGCCTTGCATTTGCAGTGTCATGCTGAATTTCCATAACAAAAGACCCTAAGTCATGACTGCCACGCAAGTAGACTCCATATTTTCTGTCAGCAACCTTTTGAGCTTCTCCCATTATAAATAACATCTGTGTATGTTTACACAAAATTAATCCAACCCCTGCTGCTTCAATTGCCTAGCCTTATATTTCATTGTGATACTGACTTAAAGTGTTAATTTTTTTATTGGAACCAAAGCTTAAAGACTAATATAACCAGCTGTACACTGCATCTTCATAAAATAAATAATTCCAATAACAAAAACATTTGTGTCCAATCAACAGATATGCATGCATGGATGTGTAGTAATGTTTGAATATACTAAACATGAAATATAAATGTGTAAACTATGACAAATTATAACACGTGTGAGGACATCTGTTGACATAGTGAACCATTGCCGTTGCCATGGACTGCTTCAGCTAGTGTTAGCCTTGCTATAGAGGTGTCCAGTTCCACTCTGGTCCAGTCAGTGCATCAAAAGTATTGCATTTGATCCTACTGATTTGTCTTGCATGCAATTGTAATGGTTCTACTATAAGTATATGATGCCAGTATTTATTGTTGACTGTTTTAGGTTTTGCCTAATTCTCTGGCACCCTCACCCAACACACATACACACAC
>JAODUG010028875.1:0-15964 GCA_027564795.1 Aphredoderus sayanus
ACTCAGCAATGACAATTGAAAAACACACAAATCATACACAATCAGATGGCGCCGCTGTGTGGCTAAATACTATATTACGAGTACATTACGAGGGTTAAAAGTGGCATGTCTAAAAGCTAAACCTTTTCTCCACTAAGGCTTCCAGCTCTTACCCGAGGTGCAGCTGTTGACCGATACTGGCCAACTGCTGATGGAAGACTGGTGGAGTATGACATTGACCGGGTGGTGTACGATAAAGAGTCTCCTTACCAAAACATAAAGATTTTACACTCTCAGCAATTTGGAAATATCCTAGTCCTTAATGGAGATGTTAGTAAGTAGATCAACACTTTATTATATTCTTACTACTTGTCATTCTTCCGTACCAAGCCATATTCTCGTAACAGTCTAATGTAATCGTGTGAAGTACATTCATGTTAATTTACATTCTTAAATGGTGTTTTTCCTAACCAGACCTGGCGGAGAGTGATTTGCCCTACACCCAAGCCATCATGGGGAGCGGACAAGAGAACTACTCGGGAAAAGAGGTGCTCATATTAGGTGGCGGTGACGGTGGGATCCTCGCTGAGGCTGTGAAACTAAAGCCAAAGATGATAACCATGTTGGAGATATCCTTTCAGCGCTGCGCGCAGTAGTAATTCCTTTTGACACTGCAGTATTGTGTTCAACCCACAAACATGACCTTATTCAGTCCTTGACAAAGTATATACATTGACCAAATGGTTTTAGATGGATGCAGCACACACATGAGGAAGACTTGTGGGAACGTTCTGGACAACCTGAAAGGAGAAGGTTACGAGGTGAGTTTAATTTAAGGAGCACTCCTCGATATGTGTATTCACTTTCCCTTGTGGTTGAGGTGAGCATTACACAAAATGTGTTGTCTTGGTATGAAAGTCGTTTTGCGTCAATATTCCAAATTGTTATATTTAAACTGTAACCCTTACTTCGCCGTCCAGGTTAGTTTGCCAAGAACTACCAATCAGAAAACAGTTTGAAACTGTTCATGAATGTTCGCCTTTGTTTGCCAGTTTGAATGCACCTATGTTATTTGGGGTACAATAAACAGGTCAACATTGTGTGATAATGCTGTGCTTGTTTGAAGATGCCTGTCTCATTTCAGGTGCTAGTGGAAGACTGCGTCCCTGTTCTGCGCAAATATGTGCAGGAAGGGAGGATGTTTGACTACGTCATCAATGACCTGACAGCAGTCCCCATATCCACAGCACCGGAAGAAGGTATGTGTGCTTTCTGAAGCTGTTACACAGCCATAGTAATAAAGGTCTGTCTTCATGTAGGGTAACTCATGTATCACTGATCACCCAGACTCCACATGGGATTTCTTGCGTCTCATCTTAGACCTGTCAATCAAAGTTTTGCGCCCCAGTGGGAAGTACTTTACACAGGTGAGTGTCCCCTTTAGTATCTAGTTAATGAGATGTTAATTTATGGGTAGGATAATGTATTCCAAAATGTAAATGCTGTTTGATTTGTTGATGCATCTGGCGCTGTATGTTATGGTCCTGTCGGTCACCAGGGTAATTGCGTGAATCTAACTGAAGCGCTGAGTCAGTATGAAGAGCAGCTGGCACAGCTGTCGTGCCCAGTGGACTTCTCCAAGGAGGTGGTGTGTGTGCCCTCCTACATGGAGCTGTATCCTTTCACGGCTTCTCCAGCCCCTTTCATAGGTGTGTTGAACCTCTTCTCAGGCTGAGGCTGGGCAGAGCTGTTTGACCTGCTACACTTCCCTTCAGGCTGAGGCTAGGCAGAGCTATTTGACCTGCTACACTTCCCTTCAGGCTGAGGCTGGGCAGAGCTATTTGACCTGCTACACTTCCCTTCAGGCTTGAGGATGGGCAGAGCTATTTGGCCTGCTACACTTCCCTTCAGGCTAAGGCCAGAGTAGAGATGGTTCTCCTCAGGCTGACGCTGGATAGAGCTTTTGCCTCACCCCAGGCCAAGGCTAGGCAGAGCTGTTTGGCCTGCCTACACGTCTGTCAGGCTGAGGCCAGAGTAGAACAGTTTGACTTGCCTACACTTCCCCTCAGGCAGAGTTGTGCTGCACATTCGTTGAGCTACTCAAATAAGACATTTTAACTCTCGTGATGCCCTAAAATATAGTTTTGAACCACCAGACGGCGCCATCTGATTGTGCTTGATTGTATGGTTCTTTTAATTGTCATTGCTGTGTGTATTTCTTTCTTTTATTAATAATTTCTTCATGTATTTGTGTTGTTTTATGTGCCTTTTAACCCTCCTGTTGTCCACGGGTTTCAAATACACCTTGTTGTGCCAGCAGTGCACATTATGTGTGTGTGTAAACTGTAGAATTAGGATTAGCGCCTTTTATCTGCCACAAAGCACTAGTGATTTGGGTCATTTTGACCCTGAGGACATCACAAGGGTTAAACAAGGTGTCAGCTGTCCCACCATAAAGCATAATTGCATCTACATGAAAGTACCAGTCACCTATAATATAATATAATATAATATCATTTAATATAACTATAATATCCCTAGGCAAGGCATTTTTATTTGTATAGTGCATTTTATAACAGAAATGTGCTTTACAATTTAAGGTGTTAAAGTTACTGGCAAGCAATACAGAACATTAAAGTCAACATTTAAACATAAATAAAAAATACTTTATCAAATAATAAGATGAAGTTAATAAGATGACTAGTTGGAATGGAAATGTCTTTGCTACCAACAGCTTAGCCTCAGTCATCGAGGCAGCAGCATAACAGGTGCAACAACAATGAACTAGGATAGCCAGGAATATGTGAATGACGGAAACAGCAAACAGACAGGTCTGATCAGCCAGAATAACACCTCTTTCACTCTGCCACGTCAATCATTCTGCACCTGTTAGGTCAGCTGAGGTATATGATCTCATGATGTTGATGTTAGCCGCGCTCCACCCAGCTTCAGACCAGCTAATCAGCTGAACTCTCACAAAACCTTGCTCAGGATTAAGTATTTGTATTGTAAGCATTCTGACAGTATTTGGGCAATACACGACCGGGAAATGTAATAAAATAAGTGTTGTTTTTACATCTGTAAAGACATTGTAGTTTCTGCCGAATCTGTTCCTTAACTCACTTTTCCAGATGGGTGTTCTACACCGTGTGGAAGAAGTAAAGCCTCTATTTCTCAGCTCATTTCCCGGACTGCTGGAATGTGAAGAAGACTATTCCCTTACCTGCCGTAGTGCAAGGGGGAGCAATGGCACTGTTTTTATTTCTCTCTGTCACGTATTCTTCCTACCTTCTTTTAGATATCGGGTTTAAGAATGTTATGTTGAATGAATGTTGACTTGTTGGTTTACGTTTGTTTAATTTTGGGTTTATTTGCATGTGCTGTTAAAACGGGACCTATTGGAATGATGAGTTGATATACTGATTTGATACACTGATCTTTAGAGCACTTGATCTTTAGTCACTTGTTTTATTGATATTATTTCTCAAAAAAGTTATAGAGCTCACATTCTGAGACTAATGTTTAGTCCTGGCTCATTTAAAGTTGATAACGTGCATCTGTTTTTCTTTTTGTGAGAGTCTAGGGTCTTTTCAGGATGCGTAAAGGCAGTGTAGCACTGCTCAATCTGAGTGAAATGCTGTAGTCCAAATGTGTTTGTTTTTTTTAAAGGGAAAAGAATGCTACTTTTGTGCTTGTGTTAATTTTATGTGACATTTTATTACTTAGCACCTTTACGTTTCTCCTGACGGGTTTTATTTTCCCTCATATTTTCATACTGTATTAGGTGCATGTAAGGGAAAAGTGAATGTAGCTTGGATTTTCATACAGTGCATTCCTAACTTCAGGCAACATTTTGGTGCTTTGTTACATTTATTTATTCAACCCTTAGTTCATCTGAATGCCATTTTATCCGACACAAGAAAATTAGACATTAAGTAGAAGTGGCCTGCAACTAAAAGTGAGTTGGAAAAGAAATGCCTTGACTTGATACCACCCCCCCCAGTCAAAATAAAAAGTAATTCAGGGAGTATTGCTCAATTTCTTTGCAATATTTATACCATTGACATAAAATCACCTGTATGAATATTTACCAAAATAAACAAATTTTACAATTAATTAACTTTTCTACCAAAGAAATGCTCTCTGCAAATATTTA
Organism: Aphredoderus sayanus; assembly: GCA_027564795.1. NCBI lineage: Eukaryota > Metazoa > Chordata > Actinopteri > Percopsiformes > Aphredoderidae > Aphredoderus > Aphredoderus sayanus. Next base: position 4,136 of record JAODUG010028875.1, read on the forward strand.
AAGTTGCTAATTTATACAAATCAATGCAGCCAAAGTCTTAATTATCTAGTACAGTATGTCAATGTTGGTTTGATACCATTCTCTAGCTAGCACTGACTAAGATAAGAGAATTGTACGCATATCAAGAAAGACTTAATTATCTAATATGTCAATGTTAGTTTGATAACATTCTCTAGCCAGCACTCACTATAAGATAAGATAGAATTGTAGAATCACAAGAAAGAATTTGGTTGTTGCAGTACCACAAGTACAAGGCATGCCTCTATAGTATGTTATGTTACCATGGGGATATCTTGTCTAATTACAGACTGCTATCATATTTCAACATCCAGGAGTAAACCAGTGGTCTTCCTACACCTTTTAACAGTTGTGTGTGTGAAATAAAGACCCAGCAGATTGTGCAGCTTCGTTTACTGCTGAGCAATTTTTGTTTTCATTTTTTAATGTTTCCACTGCTTTCCTATAATTTCTTAACGCTTATCTGGTGTACGGGTCAAACTACCCTTTTTCTAATTTTACTAAAAGAAGGATTTTTTTGTCAAGCTGAATCTCCATGGCCTGTTGTTAACATGTAAAAGAAAAAATGGTTATGTAGTATACATGCTACCATGCACCCACATACTTCATACAGTGTTTGGGTAAATACCAACACACCCTGTTTTATGCCACATACCATAGAACTACTTTATACTGTATAAGAAGAGTCACATACAGACAAACAGAAACACTCACACCATAGAACTGTTACATTGTTTCAATCTAAGCACCAAGAACAAGTCAGCTCTTTGTTTCCCACTTGCTGCTACATCGCTACCCTCTGTATTGTGACTGGGAACCTGGCAATTGTTTTATTTTCTCGCACTACTGTACCAATCACACCTGCACAAGGGACTAAACATATTATTACTAAAATTACTATATTGCTGAGTGTATTGGTCACAACTATGATCCTCCTCCAGAAATATGAACAGAAGTTGGAGGAAGATAGAGGAGAGGGACTGGTAGCTAATAGAAGCACATTCTGCTTTCGAAGAGGAGGATGTAAAATAACATTTAAAAATGTATGTACAAATAAATTATGAGTATAAAAGTGTCCACCAAGTCCCAACCAACTGTATGAGCTTGTTGTTGAAAAAGCCCTACAAATTATTTCATTGAACCTTTTCTTAGATAAGCATGATTTTATTAAGTCTAAATTATTATAATGGATTTGTTGTATATATATATTTATATTTTTTTACTTTATTATAAAAAACACGTCCATTGTTAAATGTGATATAGCAGAGATTAATTGCAAACAAGAGTCACAGTATATTGTATCTATATTGTTGGAAACTGAGGTAAAAACAATATACTGTAAAAAATAATCCAGTGTTACTACACAGCCCTGTGGTACAGACCATTTACAATGTGTGTGGCGGTGTTTCTGAGGGAGCATCCTATGGCATTGAAAGGATAGTTGTTTTTGTTTTGATGGAGTTCAAATATCAGTAAGCTTTCTCCAGAATGACTTGACTATATCTATAATTGTTTACACATACTTTGTTAGTGTGCATCTTGTCTGGTAGATTTTAGAAGTTTTATCCAACGTCTTTGTGAGAATGAAAAATAGGATTGTGGAGATAACATCACTGCTAGTCAGTGTCAATGACTTTTAATGCATCAGAACTTTGATGTTATAATTCATATCTATTCAGATAGGTCTTTGGGTGTTGTACATTGTTAGAATTACAAAACCTATTCTTGATCAGATACAGTAGGTGTAGTTCCACACATACTTTGACAGGTACTAAAATTAGCATGCTAGTCATTTGTGAAAGACTAATTTAAGTTTGTCCCTAATGGTTCATGTGAACAACATTAACTGTTTATTCACTGTTTGAAGTGTATGACTGTACTGTATGGAGCGTCATTTCCTTGGCCATGACAAATATCTTGAACTACCAGGGCATTTCAAGAAAATTAATTGGCAGACTATTGTGCTTTTCTGACCCATATAATAGATACACATTTTTATTTCAAATTATTTACAGTATTTACATTCATATATTATATATATACATTATTTTATTTTTTTGTCATTATCTTTGAAAACTTCATATCAAGCATTGTGTTTTGGATCAGGGTGCTTGTTGATATCTGTACTGCCTGTTAATCTCATTCAGGACCACATCAGAACCCAGACCTTCATCAGCAGTTATTGATCTGTCTTCATATGGACTGCCTGCATTAAGGCACACATACAGACAGGGTCTATTTTTAATGTATAAAACACTACACAAGTGTTGCTCATTAAAATTGGCTCTATGTTGTTGGAATACATTCGGTTGAATGTTTGTATACAGCAATAGGCAACTATAATTGATAATGGAAATAATTATTTCTTCTCAATGGATAAACATATCCCTACATGACAGGCTCTGCCTTCTTTTATCTTATCTACCAGATGTGAGGGGAAATACTGCATTTACCTGCCCATGTCATTTATCAACTTTAGCACATTAGCAAATTATACAGTGTCTCATATATCATATTAAAACAAATACACTAGCAGCCTTTCAAAAAGTAGTAGACCAATGTGAGAACTGTAGCCTTAAAACATTTAAACTTTGCTAAAAAGCTTTTACTTACTAATGCCGTTAATCTGCTCAGAGGAGTCACTGACTATGAAACCAGAGGAGTTATTGGAGCCGGAGGATTGAGAAGAATGAAGAGATGTCAATCTGGTCACAGATGACTTCTTAACTGTCTTTTGTGTCGCAGTTCGACTCCATTCTGGGAAAATACATTTTTAGAATGTGACATGCCATGTCCTCTGAAACAATGCTTGGATGTCATGTTTGCAGTTCATTTTCACTAACCTGAGTTTTCTGGCAGTCTCATTTTGCCACAGCAGAGGTAAGTTCTCCACTGTCTCCTCACATTCTCCTTCACCGCACAGTAGAACACAAATATAAAGAAGCCTACAAAACAATAAACAACATGTAGGTGTACAGAATGTACTGGTACCTGGAATATGTTCAACTTGCCATTACTGCAGCTGTTAATGAACTGTAACATGCGTCAGAGATGTCACCAGAATTGTTTTGATTTCAACCAACTCAAGAGGGCATGCACATGCTCCTCCTGCACCTGAGTGCTGACTGATTCACAGTCCTCTCTGCTCCTCACCCTACAGTGCATAAAGGTTTACAGTATGTCTGATCTACCCCTCCCCTAGTCGCTGCCTATTCTGTCCATTAGCACTATGTCACATACGCGTCTCTGTGCTAAACGTTTGATACATAATGTATAACCCTGTAAGTTTGACAGCACTTTACTTTAGTAAAGTCATTAGTCATTAGACAGTATTAGCACTGTCACTCACAAATCTGTATCTGTTATTCCAGTGTTGCAGTGCTTTACTTTTTTTTAAATCTCTTCTGAAAACCCACCTATTTTTTTTTGGCCTTTGACACCACACATTGAAATTGTTCATTTTATTGTTTGTTTTTAATGTTTATTTACCGTTTTATTATTTTTTGGGCTTTGTTGGTTTTGAATTGTTTTTTATTCTTTTTACTGTATGAACTGTTTACATTGTCATTTATTGCTTTTACTGTACAGCACTTTTGTTGTTTAAAAGCACTTTATAAATACATTTGATTTGATTTGATTTGATTTACTACATATATTTAACAGCCAGAGTTGTGTTGCTAAGTTTCACAACAAATTCCATAGCGTAAGTTTAATGTCCAACATGGTCATTGAGTTATGTAGTAGGCCGTCGTGCATGTCAATCTAATACCTCTGCAAGTAACTGCGTCAAGTAGGCGGGTCTTGACACAGTTAGCCAGCGCAGTGTCCCAGATTTTTGCAAGTAAAGTAATCTGGCTCTGCGAGATTGCCCATCCCCCTGCAGCCATGTACACTGTTGTACAGTTATATTTACAAACCTAAACAGTGAGCTGGGGAGAAGATTTGCTAAAACACAAAAATGTGACATGAGTGTGCATTTACAAACCCCTTAATGGCACTGGTCGTATTATCAATGATTGCTTATTACTATTGCTACTGCATTGTTTCACTTGTGTTCATTTCTATTACAGCTATCAAGTAAATATCTAGAGCTAGCAGAGCTAATGTACCTTGAAGGGAGTTTAAGATGGCAAAGAGGTACATGAAGGCGAGGTTTACAGGTCCCCAGGCGAAGAAGGCAAAGCCCCAAGAGAGGCCCAAGAGGACGGTGATTCCCGCCACGCTGCGCACATCCTGCATTGTGGAGCGCTTCTGCAGGGTGTGGGGGTTCTGCCTCTTAATGCGACACAGCTGCACCATCACCACGATGAACATGATGAGGTTAAACAGGAATATGGCGCAGAAGTAGGCCACCACGGCCACGTAGAAGGCGGTGTTGTTTTTCAACCAACAGCTGTGGGAGAGGACAAACATGGAGCGGTAGTTTCAATTTCTCTTTAAATAGCTGATATTTTATTTTTATTCCTTTATTACAAACAACAATGCATTCAATAATGAAAATGTCCAGAGCTGTTTCTGGTTATACTCATGCTATTAAAAAGTTGTTAGCTGTGGTGTCAGCAATTATCAAGGTTTGAGAACCACTGCGTTGAATATTGTTGATGAATACAGGAGAACATTTGTTGAATTCAAAATAATGCTTTGCATTCCGCAATATTCATATGTTCTGTCAATATAACATCTGGCCAATCTTCGTTACACAACCCACTCACAAGTCATCTGTGGAGCCATCGGTGAACTTTCCATAGCTGACAAGGCCGTAGTTGTTCTTGTCAATGGCGATAACGATGATGACCACAATTAGCGGCACACCCCAGCCAACCAGCGAGAACTTCAACATGTAGCGGGAAATGTAGGTGTTGAAAACCTTGACGAGGGCCAGGTACATCTGCACCGCCTCCAGCCCCATCCAGGTGAAGGTGGCCAGCAGGAAATAGTGAAGGAACCAGGCCGTGGAGATACAGAGACCAACAGCCTCTGGGTAGAGAGCGAGCCACGCATCCACAAGGAATACTAGGTTCAGCAGCAACAGAGCCAGACAAAGCTGTATCAGGATTCTAGATGGAATGTCCTTTCTCAGTTTCCTGTGTTGAAATGGTTGAAATAATCTTAAAAACACCTCTATACAACTACTGTAACTCATTACCATTGATGCACTTATAGCAACTGCATGGATGTTGTATCTCTCTCAAACTCACCCAAAGGCCAAGTATGTTAATAGAGTAATAGAGAGGAAGATCGCAGAGATGCCACAGCCAATATATGTAATGTATGTCAGGATTATATCCTGAGTGCGATCTGTATTGGGTTGTGCAGACAGGTCCTAGAAAACAAAACCAAAAAAATAGTTTGACAACAAGAAATCCTGAGAGTTTCAGTTCAAGTGGAATAGGTCTGGTTGCCTCATAAAGTTCCTTTACCCTCCTGTGAGCTGTAATAAGGAAGCAAATGGTGTGTTCCACTTACTAGCAAAATAGCAAAACTGGTTAGATGGTTACAGCTACAGGTCGTTACACTGTCTGTGATGTTCTGGACGAAACATCCATTTGAGTTCCAACCACCTGATCCACCTATTCAAATAAAATAAAGGAGGAACAATTATAATATCATTATCACAAAATACTGTAGTCAAAAATAAAGAAGAAAAAACAACTTACTGTTCATTGTAATGTCCCAGTAAACACATGAAATCTTGGCTTTAGCCTGCATAGACAAAATAAGATGTTTATTTATTGTGTCAGACGCATACAGTAACAACTCAAACAACAATTATATATATATATATATATATATATATATATTTATTATTTTTTTTATTTTTTTTTATAAAAAATATAGCCTCACCAGGCTGTTTATGGCTGGTATAAGATAGGTTTGCTGGCCTTGTGCTAGAGATTTAATTTATGTGTACTGATTTGTTGAGATGACCTGAAGATCTGTTTTAAAAGGAACAGTGATTGTAATCTAATAACACTTTTTGTCAAATTCTACCTAAATGTCAAATACCTAAAATATATCCTCATGGTCCGCTAGCTGTTCGTACTGTGTGAAAAACCACAAAACACTGTCCCAGAGATGAGGTGTTTTGTGTTCAAATATCTTTCTTCAGCATAGCTGACTCCACCTTTAAATACCATTAGTGATATTTGTTAATTCAGTTTTATGTCTTGCTTCAGATTTGTTCTTTGGTTCATGTTTGGTTACTTGGGTCTGTTGGTGTTTGTCAGTAATTTTACATGAAGAATCCCATACAATTTAATGTTCTTAATGTTCATATACAAAACATGAAAACGTCATATTTTTTACTCACTGAAATTGCTTGAGTGTTCTGCAAGTTAATTGTAACATTATCCTTTAATCCTGAAACTGACAGATTGGACACGCTGGCTCCCAGAATCCCACTAATGAGTGTGCGATTTCCTAACGCACTGTCCTAGAGAGGCAAACAGAAAAGAAAGTTTACCATTTTTTGGTTTCTTTCAAAGTACAAAAAGCAAACCTAACATTAACTTTAGTAATATAATGCTTTACTTTATATTGCTTCTTTAACTTAATAAATCCATACAACAAAAACAACTATATATTGGGTTCATATCCAGCAACTAAATCTATATATAATCCTAAATGTCAACATAGACTAGAGGTAAGAAAGCTATAGCCTACAATTACAAAACTGAAAATGTACATATAAACAGAGTGAAACGTTTGAAAAGATGTGATATTGCGCTGCCCTTGACAGAAATGCAAACATTGCAATGAGGAGACCATATATTGTGTGTATTGACCTGAAACGTTGTATTCTTCTGGTAAAAATTGAATTGCACTCTGGAAGCCTGCTGCTGCTGCTGGTTGTTCAAGTTCGACGTGAGAGAGGCAGGTAGACTGATGGAGGCCTGAGAGACAGCGACACTCCTCCTGGCCCTGGAGAGATCTCGAACCTGAGACACACAACACAGTAGCCAGATTGCTTACAGCTATTTTTATTTTAGTTTTTTATTTATGATCTGAGCTTTGTTGCGTGATTTAAATATTACATTTAAGATGCCTGGGCATAAAATATAAGATAGATAAGCAATATATGATCATGATAATATCCCAGCCAACATGTGCAACATTAACTGACTGAGGAGAGATTTAATGTTATCTAAAGATTAAAGAATATGTCTATTTGATTTGTTATAGCCTTTACACTGATTGTTTCAGATCTGCCCTGAAAAAGAAAGCTAGGGACAAGACACTGTAACATATGTAGTTAGAAGTTCAGTACTACTGTACATGCTAACCACTCAATCAAATGAATGAATAAATTAAATCAACCATGAATTAATTGACATAATGAATAGCCTATAAAAGATGTAAGCAACTGAAAACATGATATCATACTGTACCACTATATTGCTTGGACTTGAAACAGTGAAAGACGTCTGCTGAAAATTTAAACCATTCACAGGCTTCACAGACAGAGCAAGAGAGCCAGACAGGATGGTCTGAGTTGTATCCTGAAGGACTAATTTCAACCCGACAGAATCAACAATCCCATTGATCCTGAAAGACCAAAGTTGTGTTATTGTGTGTACTAGCTACAGAACGGCCACAATACTTCATACAATACGATCAACCACTGGCCATTTTAGTTTTAAATTAATACTACAAATTGTAGTATTAATGCTGATTACGGCCTGTTTGGTAAGCCCACCCATATTCCCACCCAAGTAGAGGAGGGTCTATCTTTTGACAGATTGCTAAACAGAATACATCTTTATTATACACAATGCTTCACCATCAGCAGCTAGCTAACCTGGCAGAGGAGGAGGCCAGTGTTTGGGCAGAGGCACCCAGCAGGTTGTTCACTATCTGCACGGAGGTGTTGCCCAGGCCCAGGCTGACTGTGGGACCTGCCAGAAGAGTCTCTAACTGGGAAACCAGGCTGTTCACTTGGCTTGAGTTGAGTTTGGAGACGTCGTTTGTTAGTTCCAGCAACGCGTTGGCTTGTTTCTCGGTGCTCGTTGCTGTAGGAAATGATAATGCGGGGCAGAAAAATTGTTGTAGTAGTTCTTAAATGTTTTGACCCACAAGCCTAAACAAAGGAGAGGTTCTCACAGTCTCCAAGTACATGGACATGTACAATCACTAAGGGATTATAGCCTTATGTTATGCACTCTTCCAACATACTGTAACATCTGTAATATAGTATAAACAAAAATATGCACTATTTATAAAATCTAAGATAACTGAAATGATCCTTCCGTAATCTACTTGTTAACCACAGTGAGATGCCTTCCACTGCTAATGACCAACTCTACTGTAGGTCATGCCAATGATGGATAATTTACTTAATAACTTAATAGCCTCACACCTGGCTATTGGCACCAATTTGAATGTTTATTCCTGTTTCATTCCAGGTAGGAATTCCATTTAGCATACCGGTATTATAACTCCCAGCCAACCTTACATTGCAGAACACATGGTGTTTACAAACCTGTACTGTTCCCAGTTGTCATCCCAGTTGTCATACTGGTTGTGCTGGTTCCATTCAAGGCCACATTCCCAGTTGTCATACTGGTTGTACTGGTTACATTCAAGGCCACATTCCCAGTTGTCATACTGGTTGTGCTGGTTACATTAGAGGTCATGTTCCCAGTTGTCATACTGGGTGTGCCGGTTACATTAGAGGTCATGTTCCCAGTTGTCATACTGGTTGTGCTGGTTCCATTAGACGGCATGTTCCCAGTTGTCATACTGGTTGTGCTGGTTACATTAGAGGTCATGTTCCCAGTTGTCATACTGGTTGTGCTGGTTACATTAGAGGTCATGTTCCCAGCAGTTGTGAGGGGTTGCACTGTCACCGTAATGTTAGCAGCAGTGGTGGTGGCATTGGGGCTCGCTGATGTCAGATTTTGTGGAGAATGTGTTGGAGTTGTTTGGTTTGCATAACACACTTCATTAAATACAACGCTAGAAAAATGGGTAGATTAACAATCAATGCAAACAGTCTAAAAACTCATTTAATGAAAGAATGAGGGAAGGAGAGAGCGAGGCGAGGGTAACTATTGTAGACATTTGAGAAAAGCTTACCAGGACCCGTTGAGAGCAGTAATACACACATCTGGATACTGTGACAAGCTGCTGCACTCTGCAGTATTCGTTTGAGTCTCCACCACTGCACAATGACACACAGTATTGCATAAGGACACCATATAAATACTACATTTAAATGAAAATGTGTACAATCAATGACTACTTACATTCCACCCTACTGATATTCATAGAGCTGTTCCCAGCATTAGACAGTGTACAAAGAATACAGCATGGATTGATTGGCTGTCCCAGCTTCAACCGTACTGTGCAGTTTGTACCACTGTTGGGGTTAGTGGGCATTGTTAAAAGACCGGAAGTATAGTATTAGACTGTCATTCATAAGGGTGTAATATTTCACTGACCTTAGCTCATTTGAATTTATACAATATACGTAAATTTCCTGTTGAATCAGATTTTAAAAAACCATTAGACCCATCATCTGTTTAACTTTAGTGCACATACTGTAAAAGCATTAGGATGTGGCTTACTTGTAACAGGATGATACCACTGTCAGTTGTCGGTCTGCAAACAAAAATGTGACAAAATGAAAAATTCTAAAAATACAATTCAATGGTCACAGTACTCAAGTATTATACGGTTGATGTTTACGTTCAAGATTACTTTAGGTAAACCTATAGTTTATCTATCTCATAGTCCACAAGAAAAAAGACACTTGACTCTACCCAGTTGTACTCTGAGGCCAGCTTGGTGTTGTGCTACTCTCGATAGTGGCACGTAATGTAGTGGAATTGTTAGGGGAGGTGACATTTCCAGACAGTGTGCTCAAGCCAGCGAATAGAGTGGTTGTCATGCTGGAGTTGTTTGATGAGGTTGACAAGCTGTAGTTCTGAGTTAGTGGAGCCACAGTGGAGTTGTTAGGTGATGTCGTCATGGTTATATTGTAGCTGGGGTTTGTCGTCGTGACGTTAGGCGTTGTGCTGTAGAGCGTGCTGACGGCTGTTGTCTGAAGATAGCCTGTGGCATTTGTGTTATTGGGCTCTATGTTGTTAAGGCATCTCTGGCATTTCTCCACTTGATTGGTAAACAGATTAATGAGCTGAGAAAGGTACATTATGTGTTAAGTAATGTAGCAAAATAGCACAATATATTACAATATAGATTATATTATTATAGTCTAAGAGCACTTCCTTATATTGCCAATCAACTTACCCAGGTTATAATGTCAGATTCATTTTTCTCCTTGCCAGTCACCTCAACAGAAACTTCCATGAAGTAGCACACTGCTTTAAACAATTCAGAAAACTGTAAAAATTAGTCCAACAGATATTTTCACATGCTAATGTGAGTGGTTGCATTGCACTATTTTTGGCTCTAACTCTGTAGAGAAGAATAATTCAGGTATACGTTATATTACGGTACAAGTACAGTACAATTCTATTTGGATAGTAACACATTGTAACACATTGTCTCTGCTTTGGCCAATAGTTTGCAATAAATACAGTACACACTACAGTTACATACAGTATGATAACCATGTACAATTGATTCCATTAAATATGGGTGTAATCTGATATAGTAACCTACTTTGTTTGTATTTTGCGACTTCATTCACATGCTACACATTTAACATCAATAGTTATTTGGTACCTTTTGCAGTAACATTTGAAGTGACTGTTGGTTCAGTCGTTCCATTGAACATTTCTGTTGGAGGAACTGCGGAGGAGGTCAGATCGAATTTATATTAATATGGTAATGTAGTTGTACATTACAGTACATTAACATTAGTTAGTTACAGTATATTGTCAATTAAACTACCGGTAATCCCCATTATTTTAGAATTTATTTTGTACCTTTTGTGATGTTTGTAGTGAGTGGTGATGCTGTCGTTACATTGAACATTTCTGTTGTAGGAGCTGTGAAGGAAGTCAGACAGAACTTAGATGAATTTTAATCTGAATTCTGATTAGACATTATTCCAGTTAGTTGAATGTATATTACATTAACAGTAGTTAGTTGAAGTACGGTCAGTAATACATGTTTACCATTAATACCCATCATTTTATAATTTATTTGGTACCTTTTGTGGTGTTTGTAGTAAGTGGTGGATCTGTTGTTACATTGAACATTTCTGTTGTAGGAGCTGTAATGGAAGACAGATAGAACTACCATTAATGAATTCTAATTATACATTATTACAGCTAGTTTATTATATATTACATTAACAGACGTTAGTTGCAGTATGATCAGTAATTATTGTTTATACTGTACCAGTATTTTACAATTTATTCAGTACCTATTGTGATGTTTGTAGTAAGTGGTAGTTTTGTTGATGAATGATGTATTGACATAATTTAGTTAGTTGAATATATACAGTATTTCATTAACAGTAGTTAGTTACAGTGAATTAGCAGTATTGTGTGTTTATACCAGTAATCTCCATTATTTTACAATTTCTTTGGTACCTATTGTGGTATTTGTAGTAAGTGTTGGTTCTGTTGTTACATTGAGCATATCTGTAGGAACTGTAAAGGAAGTCAGAAAGAACTTACATTAATTCATTCTAATTTATGAATCTAAATTCTGATTAGATATTATTTTAGTTTGTTTAATTTATATTACATTAACAGTAGTTAGTTACAGTACATTATATAAGCATTTATACCAGCAATCCCCAATATTGTACACTTTCTTCTGTACCTTTTGTGATGTTTGTAGTGAGTGATGATACCATGGTTACATTGAACATTTCTGTTGTAGTAACTATGATGGAAG
>JAODUG010028885.1:0-16513 GCA_027564795.1 Aphredoderus sayanus
AGAGAGAGAGAGAGAGAGAGAGAGAGAGAGAGAGAGAGAGAGAGAGAGAGAGAGAGAGAGAGAAAGAGAGAGAGAGATACAGCCATGTGTTACCGTCCACCCATCTGAAGCAGGGATCAATAATTAGAGGTTGGTGAGAGCTGTAGACTGGGCCAGATGGGAAAGGTAAAAAAAGAAAGTGGTGGCGGGATTGGATAACAGGAAGGAAAAACAGAGGACGCAGAAGTGGAGGGGAAGGGTGAGGAGGCGCCACAAGAGAGGAGGGCAGCAGGGTTGTGGGAGAACAGGAACTGAGAAGAGGCTGTCTTGAGCGTTCTCTCACCTGGAGAGTCAGAGGGCAACAGGTCTACATCAGGCATGCGATAGACCACATGGTCCGTCTGGTCCATCTGAAGAGAAAATACCAGACAAGACAGACAGACGGACACACAGAGAGTTAGTGAATTACTGCATGTCTAGTGCTTTTATGAAAGCGATGGCTTCAACGACAAGAAAATTGTCGCTGTCACACTCAGCCTTCTTTTCTAAACTGCCCTTTTCAGAGAAATGATGATTCATCACTATAGTCTGTGGTTTGAGAATCCAAAGCTCTTTTGTGTTCTTTTTAAATACAAATTATGGGTAAATGTTCACATTCTGCAAAGACTGGAATGCGTCATCTTTGTAATGATAATTACTCAGATGCAACGTAAAAAAACAAAAACAGGAATAACCTAAACAGAAAACAGAAAATAAGACTGTATATGGCTGTAACTATACTGTACAACATGTAAAGCAGGACAGTGCCGCTCAAGATCATACATTTTTGTATGCTCTGAACTCTCCCTTGTATTTTAAAGAAACACAGCTCGAAGGTGTTACGGTGACCCTGGAATTTTGATTGTGTTCCATGTTTTGCATGACCTTCAGTAAGCCCTTTTACAGTGTAGTCCTTCCTCCTACATAACCATTAATGACCCTGCTGAACAAAAGAGAAATGCACTAGCAGGTCAAGAGAAATGGACTTAAAAGCAATTCCATCAAATGACAGGTCCTGTGAGGCAACCTGCCCATCTGTAGTGGTAAAGTGCTGCTGCATAATTTAGCAGTTATTGGTACACTGCAAGCAAAGAAGAATATGAAAATGACTCATCTGAAAAAGGGGGGGTGGGGTAATCTTTAATGGGGGGAAAGTGCAGCCTCTCACATGTTAAATGCATATGTAGAGCTACATCTCTCCTCTCTGCCCTTTGTATGTATTCATCCTAGAAAGCGATCATCTTTAAAGGAATACTTCAAGAAACTTGACCGTCATTGCATCCACCCAATTCTATTTCTATGCCGTCTACTTCACCTTGCAATCATCCCAGTCTCCATGCCTCCCTCTATCTATCTCTATCTCTTATTCTGCTGCTGAGGGATTATGTATCAACAACCCAATATTTTCCATGTAGCCACATGCAGATAGAATAACACAGCCTCTACTGCCAGTAAGGCATGAGAGATAGACGAGACATCAAATGGAAAGGATTGGGGGGGGGGGTGCATGGGTGGGGCTGCAAGGTACTGTATAATCCACATATTTTTGGATGCAATGGGTCAAGACAAAGAACTACAGCTTTAGGTACTATCCCATTGCCTAGCCTGCAATTGAAATGTATTTCATACAGGACATATGACGGGAGGCATTATGGGACATGTAGTTCTCGTAAGAAACGTGTAAATAAATCAGTCTTGCTCACCTCTCCATGGTCAGAAAGAACGGGCTCTATTCCGTATGAGAAATTACCATCAGAAAACATCCCCCTGCAAAGGACAAAGACAACACAAAGTTTAAAACATGCAATGCTGGGGTACAGTATTAAATGTATTCTAAGATTGTAAACGGGAGACCCATTGGACTTGCCAGAATAAGTGTACCAACAATAAAGCACTCTGGTTGAAACTAAATCAGAAAGGGAGTTGGACACGGTAACTGACACCGTTTACTGACTCAACTGACAAAGCAATACTTTCACAGTGAAAAGAAGCATCTCAATGTGACATGATAGGCCACAAAGAGCAAAGATAAGAAAATGTCCCATTGTTGACGAGAAATATTTATTATTATTAATATTATTATTTACATAATCTTTTTGGATAGGTTTGAAATGTGCTGGGTCATCCGAGTTACTCAGCATACATTTTTTTCCAGATCGACGTAATAAATATAGTAGACTATTAGTACAGACTTGTCTGAAAGGCATTCAGCATTCAAGTAATAGCCGTGAGCTTCTGTGTAAACAATGGGATGTGAGTCAGGTGGTCTAGGAATTGAGTCAGGTGGTCTAGTCAACTCACCGTAGGCCGTGGCAGGTGGACAGAGCAGCCCAGGAGCCTGGCACACCCCGCACACGCCCGTGGTAGTAGCAGTGTTCACCTCCCTGGACACAAACACATGAATAATCGGTTGGGGGGGTGGTAGTTGCATATTTTTCATTAGTGTGCATGAGAGTCTTGGGTTCGATGGTGAACCCTCCGCCGTTTGTCTCGAGTTCAGCCCGGTATCGGAAAATGAAATCCACACTGAAGCGTGGCATGCTAGGTCTTACACCCTAGCCTCTTATTACACATACAGTATTCCTCTCAGCTTCAGGTCCATAAATGACCTATTAGGTCAGTGAGAGCTATCAGTGACTTTTGTACAACTCACCAATCCTGCCACAAAGAAAATCTACACCGGCACCCGCTCCTGGTTGGGTTCTGGGCAAAGCACTGTCACTAGAGGGGGAAAGAAGTAGGCTGTGTTTGTGTGTGTGTTTGTGCTTGTGTAATATGAGGTAAGGTTACAAAGCAAACACAGAAACGTGTTAGCGTCTCTCTGTTAACAATTATGTCCGTGTGTGTGTGAAGAACTGCAATTTGAGGATAGGATTAGCATGCTCTGATTAGCTCAGAGTTAAACTTACTCACATAGTCACAACTTACTCACATAGCAGCCTCACACAATACTTAAGATGGGATTACAGTATTAAACTCTTGACAAACAATTGTATGGTGCTGAATGTAAGAGTAAAGGGAAGAGGACATAAAAGTGACACATTACAGAGTATTTTGAATTCAGCCACTGTAACTGTAAGGGGTATTAAGAGTGTGAGCCCTTGGAACTGACATGATGTGCAGCTATTTGTGTGTGACATCTGTATCAGGTGTTTGTAATGAACTCTAATAAGCCATGGTAGTGGTCTGCTTTTGTCTGCTGTGGCTGATAGACCAAAATGAAGAGAGATATTCAGCTACAGTATGTTTCAGTCCACCAAGCAGCACCCTGGAGCTGTCAGTCGGTGCTATGCTCTGACAAAGTTTACTCTCAAACAGAGCTGGAACCAGCTGTGAGCATTTCAATCCAAACAAGTCCTCTCTCCAAACAACAACAATGTGTGGAATGCTGGTCACACTGTGAGCTGAAAGTCTTCTAAACACAGATGCACTGATAATATGAAGACAATCGATTATCAATATCACTTTTAAATCAAACGGAGAACAGAGAGAATAGATTTGGCCCACACTGGCCTGTTGGGTCTGGCTAAGAACTAGTTTGGGTCTTAGAATAAAAATGGCATTTTCAAATCAACAAAAACAATGCAGGAATGTCCACTCCTATCTATTCTAATGATTAGCTGTGAGCCCATAGTGCTCCATCCCAGTGAAATAATTTTGCGGTGGAGGGGAGCTATGAATCACTTTTTCAATGTGGTTGTGGGTTAAAAAGTTTGAAAACTGTTCCCCTGCCTATAGCTATAGGCAGGGGAAGAGGTCATGGGGTTTATCTAGCTATAGACTAATTATTTCCCTCTGAGGGCCGAGAAAGAGATTCAAACTAAACTGTGAGGCAGCTCACAGCACTTAACATGGGGCGGGATATAAATAAATAAAAGGCAGGATTACAAGGCTAAGTGGAGGAAATCTAATTGGCCGACATGGCATGCAGGCTAACTGTAGATGAGTGTGCCCTTTACAGTGTAGGTGAACAAGTCAATGCCCCCCTACACACACACACACACACACACACATACACACATACACACATACACACATACACACATACACACACACACATAGGAAAATACAATCGCTGTACCTGTAATTTGGGCAACACAGTCAATGAATGTTGAGTGGGAGACCTTTTGGAATTACACACCTGTGGGGGTGACAGCGGCACAGTGAGTTGTGCGGGGGGGGGCAGATGATTGAGCAGTTGCTGCTGACACCGCCATTGGTGTATGGATGTGTGTGTGTGTAAGGGTAAATGTGAGGCAATCCTGTAAAGCGCTTTGAGTGGCCGGAAGGTTAGAAAAGCACTATATAAATGCGGTCCATTTGCCATGTATACTTTTAAATAAAAGCATTTAGACACTTTATGTTGTTTCGGTTGGGAGACCACCCAAACCACTAACCTGTGCTGCCCTCACTTAAACAAGAAGAAAGTGCCATTGTGCACAGATTGCAGTGGGGTTAACATACTGTATGTGCATAAGCCTGCATAGCCATATATCCAGATGGCAGTAAATATTCACGCTCAGCAGCAAGAGCGTTAAACATTGATGAGACATTAGCAGCTCTGACCACATAGTGTAGCAGGGTAACATGTCTGGGCATTGACTCAGCATAGTCTGTACAGCGTAATGGAGAGGAGAGAGAGGCCTAAAATATGAGAAGGAATACAATGAAGCTCTAGAGATAAATAAAAAGGTAGGATAGTCCACATACAATAATTACATATTTGGCCTTAAGGACACATTATTTAGTACAACAATTGACTACTATTTGTGTATTCACAATATTGATGCAAAGACATTTTTATCGTGTTGAACCCCACAAGGACAACAGGATGTCAAACACACAGAATGACGTCAGCATCAAATATATTTCAAAGTACTGTATATATCTGCATGAATTTGTCTTAGTGAAGGCACTATATACAGCTATTGAAGGACGTTTGTTTTCACAACGGTGCATTGTAAAATAGTATTACTAAATAGTCCTAGTAATACTACTAGGAAAGTTGTAATAAATATTTCTGTACAGGATAAATATGTAGGTATACTGTTGGTATAGTGAATTGTGACTGTACAGGTTATAATTTCTGAACATATAGTGCACATCGATGATAGCTACAATAAATGTTCTATAGCCGTGTACTTCTAAGCAGCGAGCCGTGATATCACAGCCGTCGTGTCAGACATTTCTGCTTGCTGTTTCTTGGGTGTCTCAGCACCAGCTGGTGAACGACCATTTAGCACTGCAATTCTAGATAATGGTTTTCTTCTAAATGCAGGTTCCTCACTAAAAAGACGATTAAATATTTATCTACAGCTACCAGCTCCCTTTTCTAAAGAATGTTCCATGGGGGTCAAGTTTAAGGCAGCGCAGATAAAATGTGTCGCCTTGTGTCTCCAAAAACACCGCATTTCGGGAACTGCTGATAAATGCCCCCTCTCTGACAGTGTGCATAAGAGTGTGTAAGGACCTGCACGCTTCTTAACCCTCCTGTTGTCCTCTGGGTCAGAATGACCCAATGCACTAGCTCTTTGTGGCTGGTAGAAGGCGCTAAACCTAATTCTACAGCTTACACACACATGATGTGCACTGCTGGCACAACAAGGTGTGAGTTTGAAACCCGAGGACAACAGGAGGGTTAAAAGAAAACAAAAAAAACAAAAACAAAGAAATAATGAATACACAAATAAATACACACAGCACTGACAATAAAGGCATCTACATAATCAGACACAATCAGGTGGCACCATCTGGTGGCATAATTCTATATAATAAGGACAACAGGAGGGTTAAGAGGATAACAGAACATTTTCTCTACATCAAGGGGAGATGTAGAGTGGCATGCACCGCATACTGTAAAGTGACACATTTATAGAAACAAGAGTTCTGTACACTGTAGCAGTAACACAATATGAACACATTACATCCACATTCATTTACTCCCGCATTTAGCTGTGAGTTATTAAGATTCTATGAATACAAGCTAGATGGCAGCTCAATGGAATGGCCTGGATCCAGGGGAGACCAATAAAAAAGGTGTCAGAGAGATTCACAGCCTGGTCAGTAAAGATAAATAAATCAGCATGGAAATGAGAGGGGGTATTATTTATTTATTTGTGTGTTTGTGTGTGCGTGTCTGTGAGACTTATCAATGCTTAAAGAATTAATGTCTATGTACAAGAACTGTATTAGTGTCCATAAATGAGTGTTTTTGTAAAATGTATATACTCACCTTATTTGAATACTGTATTTTGAAGACAATCTGGTGTGTAAGTGGGATTTTATTAATTTAGTAAGGTTTACCATTACTACCTTTAAATATACTAATTCTACTGTTATTAGAGTATTTAAACATTCCACATTCCAAAGCATAAATGTATCAATAATCTACTATTATTGGGCAATTTAGATTATTGACATTCAGAATATGTCAATAATCAAATAGTTATATTAATGAAACATTATTAATTAATTACATCCTTAATCTAACAATAATAATAAGAGGAAGAAATACTTATAGGTATTGCTATAACCATGTTTTGTGGGAAAAGGTAATGATATCTTGCATATTTACATTGCAGGAGAGAAGTTGTGCTGTGATTTGCTATATTTTGAAACCAATGTCCCAGTGGTCATTAACAGTACTGCACCTTATCCACATTGTAACTGGCTTCAACATTGAAACCCTGTTCGCTTTAGCATTTACCCAGCCACCCTGCTGGCTGACCAATCACTGTGGCTAAGTGTGATGACACTGAAGTCAAGCGTGTGTTTCAAAATGGTGGTAGAGCTAGATGAAACAAACAAACTAATTAATCAAAATACTGTGGTTGTATCAATGCCGTTTGGTTAAAGGCTGTCCTATAGTTTCAAAAGGAATCAAAGGTATACGCCCAGTAGGAGGCAACGAAATACACCCATATACTCTTTGCATCCATTGGCTTACCCCTTGAGCATAATGTGTGTACACGAATGTATAACTGTATTGGCGTCTCCTATACAGTAGTGAAAGCATCCAGTTGAGCTAATTCCACCCTCACTAGTGCCTAGTCTCTATTCATCATTCCAGACCAGTCTCTCTGCCTCCTCTTTTCTCTGACAACAAGTCGCAGGACCAGAACAAAGTGGTCTTTACTCTGCTGCTGACTGCTGGTAGCCATGGCAACCGTCTACTGATTTGTCAGGTAGCTATAGAGGAAGAGAGACTAGAGAGAGCAAAACAAAAAGTATAGAAGTAACCAGTTCAAGATTGTGAGACAGATGAGATGTTTTAAAAGCAAAATAATTGTTTAAAAGCAAAATAATCAGTTGTTAAAGGAATCTCTGTGATTACAGAGTGTATTTAATTCCCCTTCCCCCTTCCTTTATATTTTGAAACACAGCTCCCTATTACTAACCTGACATGCCAGATGGATAGTTGTTCACAAGTCTATCTGGGAAGGCGTCCATAGGAACTGTTTGTTTAGTGTGGTTTCTTTCATAAACATCTTGTCAGTTGATTGGATAAACCATTTTTCTGTCACCGTAACTTCAACCACTCAAAACAATATGGCATCATAGGAAATAAAACTTTTGCCGCAACCAGTTGGGAGTACAGTAGAGCAAAAAGATATTTTCCATCTAAAAAAGCCTTCAATGCTGTTTGTTCTATTTACAATGAAGACAGAGTCTTCAGTTGATATAAAACTGACAATATAACATCATCTACGTTAAGCTTTTTAGGATCCGCCATTGTTATTTTCAAGTTTCCAAGTCGCCTTCTCTGTCGTCACACCTAGCCCGTAGCTATAACGACGATGTTGATTTGAAAGTTCAGATGCTACTCGGACTACAGTCGCAATTTTCCCTAGCCTTGCCAGACTGATTCTCGCGGTGAAATTACATTGAAGCTCGCAAGATCAGGATGGTCTCGCGAGGCTACCATATTACTTCAAAGGAACAGAAAGATTTATACAGAGGGCATTTAAACACTGAATTATTTACTATACATTGTACATAAATGCTATCCTAAGTCCTATTACGTGGGCTAGAGTACAAATCCAATACAAATTATGGCTGGCAACGGAAACTTACTCACTGACTCGGCATAATAGATGGGAGTATGCATTCTGGCCTACTTAGCGCACCTGTGCAGGGTTTTATTTGCCCTACCGTGTTCTGCTGCGGTTGGCCCTCCTCGTCAAAGTAGCGCTCCACATAGTCTGAAGACATGAGATTACTAAGGAGAGACAGAAAAAAAGGGCAAATAGAAAAAGTATAAAATGATATCCGGTTGGCGGTTTGCCATCTACCGGATTCCATGTGAATGCATCATTAGCCTGCAGTGAGTCTATATAGCCACCGACACACAACACACACACATGCACACACACACGCACGCGCACATGAACACACACTAGTGGGCATTTCAATACACGCATGGGCATGCTATGCCATAAACACTTGTTTATGGTTTACTTGTGTGTGTGTGTGTGTGTGCGTGCACATGTAAAGCTCCGCCACAAACATGGACAAGCATATTTTGACATATACATGACCATGTAAAGATTTTTTACATTTGTGTGTACTTACTGGTTGAGTTCCAGGTCAAGGATGAATGATGTGCCAAAAGCATCTACGAGGAAACTGCTTTGGGCTAAATGGACAGGCTGGAAAGGTGGAAGGATAGAGAGATGCAGAAGGTCACTTTTATGAGTTGTGTGGTGTGTTGCCTAAAGGGAACTGAAAGGGCTGGACTAATTCTGAAATCTGTAACGTGTCATTTAGCAACAAAGTCTAATCACTGTGTAAAACATTAATTGTCATATTTGGCCCTATTTGTGACATAATTTCTGCGTTGAAACAAATCATATCTGAGATATCCTTCCACTCAAATTGCCAATCAGCTTATTAAAAAATTGAAACTTCAACTAAAACAGTGTTCAGGTTGAATGGAGGTTTGTCCAAAATGATTGGAATTGGTGAAAATTGGAATGACATGGGTTTTAATTATTGAATTGCTGCAGTAACTGTATAACTTATTTTTTATTTATGGTCAAGTTTATGCATCATTTTTACCAGTTGTCTTTTAAATCTTCTATACTGTGTTATTACAGTCCAGTCAGACCACACTCGTCTGTTTATCAGAACAGAGCAGTATGCTACTGTATTTAATTATCTTTGGCAAAGTTACTTAGTTTCAGAGGGCTTCTCAATATACTGGTAAGTATGGGAGTATACTTAACATTGGCTTTAACCCCCATGGACAGGCCAGCAGCATACATTACCTTTTTACAGCAACCCTATAACATTAGTGAAAACTGCTATGGCAGACATGAACAAAAAAGAAAAGATGGAGCTATTCTGTAGCAAACTGAGAAAGCGAAAATAAATGACAAAAAAAAAAAAATCCTTCATTCAATGGGCCAATTAGTTGGAGTTGGTGAGTCAACTGAGTTTTGGTGAGTCGCTGAATGGCAGCAGGTGGACCGTGGTCTGTCTAAACTAATGCTACACTTGATTTCATGCAATAAATGATTATTGGGAACAATACCAGTACATCCATACAGCTCAGTCTGACCAGTTAATTTTGACTGAGCTTATGTCCAGAACATACGTGCACAACAACTTATTTACACATTTATAAATAGCAATTTCAGTGACACAATGCCCTATTGAGTAGGTACCAATTTGTCCATAATATAAATAAATAACAACTCTATTCCATCCCATTGTTAGACACATATCTGCAAAGATTCTGGTATAATCGGTAACATGTTTAACTTCATGCACAATGTTTGCTACAGTGTCTATTCAAATTAAACAGGTTAAAAAGGTCATGCTGGAGAAAGCTTGTTAATATTTGAACTCGATCAAAACAAAAACACCTCTCCCTTCAATGCCATAGGGTGCTACCTCAGACGCTCCACCAAACACAATGGAAACTCATGGCCAAGGCTAGGATATTGTGGTGCAGTCTGCACCACATTGTTTGTGTTCCCATTTACAGAGCCAGTAGTAACACTGCATTCTTTTTTCAGCACATACACAGAACAGGCAGTTAGTGGAAATATCCACTGAATTTGACAAAAAGTGTGTTTGCTTACAATCAATGACTACCTCCATTAATGATATACTACAATATTAACTGTACCGTTGAACACTTTAAATTGACTGTCAATTGTTGTACAATAGCTATTATGTCTAATAAGCATGCTATACCACTCCAATCACATTTTCCCATTGGACAAGGAACTACTGTAACCTGCAAAAATATATACTTTTTTGTGTGTATGGAAGGGTGTACCTGTTATCCACCAGGCATTATCAGATGACTGCCTGCTAATCTTGGCTAACTGGTTGTTTTACAGGACACTTTATAGTTAAAAACAACCTCAAAATGCCTTCAAACTTTTACCAAGTGTCAAAAAAATATCACAAATGACTCATCACAGAAAGGTTGTGTGGGTCACAGCATGTTTGCACTTGACATCCTAATCTAGTGACACTATAATGTAGCCTATAGTATAGCTCAAGGTCAGACCTGTACCTTATCCACCGACTGGCTTGACAGACATTATTAATAGCATTAAGTAACAAGAGAGGTTAGGTGGAGGTGTGAAATATAATCTAAATCGGCTACCAAATAGGGTTACCCTGTTGGGTGTGTCATGGGGTGTGACAGATGCTGGCTTTACTCTGTTCAAAAACAAAGTATTGACAGACTGTAAATAAGCACGTGACATAGGCTACACGTGTGTGTACAGCATGTGTGTAATATTTAAAAAATATCCAAAATAATGAAATGTCGAAAGGACTAGCGCCAATTAAGCATCGTAGGCTACCGTGCCATAATTGGTTTGCATGACTGACTGCATTTATCATCATGGGTTACATTTGTTCATTATTGACGTAAAGCTCTCACCTGCACTCTGTCCGTGTAATTTTTAACACGCGTGTCCAGGTGACTGTGACCCAGCTCGTCAAGAGAGTCGATCTGTTGCAGGAGCCGCTTGGGCTGAACGACCTCTTCGGCGGGAAACAACTGTTCCTCCCGAACTCCCCATTGCCAGACGCTTTTATCCCGCCTCAAGCTAAAATCTACACGGGTCATAAGAGGGTACAAATAGGAAATCTCCCAATACATGGCAGGCAGTTAGGCTATGTAAAGTGTGAGAGAAACATACAGACAACGCAGATTCACTGCTAGGCAGCCTACTGATAAGAAAGTAACCTGTGTAATATGGACCAGCGAGGCAGATAATGTGTGGTCGGTGCAACTCCAAACTTGGCTGTCAGGTGAAACACTATTTGTCCATGAATCCTGTAATGTATCGTGATTAAAACCCAGTGCGCTCTTATCTCTCTTCCATCACTTACCTGCTAACGCACACCGTACGCTGACTGCAGCGAACAGCAGGCATCGCATAGCCAGCATGATGCTCACATAGTCCCGGTGATTTTCTCGGAACGACGCCGTTGGACGAACTGACAATAGTCGGACGTTCTGTTAAGACAGCTGTTGACAGTGATAAACGGAGAAACGGGGTCCCTTTAATAACCACAATGCCCGCATCTCTCGTCCAACCTTTCGATTGCACCGATGAAAATTATTAAAGCTCGTGTTGACTACTAAGGGGAGAAGCGCTGAATAGATGTAGCCTATCAGCCGTGCGCCATAGATCATTGGCCTGCTACTATTCTTGCTTAAAGGCAGTGAGGCTGCGCGAGTAATTGTGCCTCATAATTGTAATACTGAATACGAATATTGCGGGCGAATCGGCGTTGAGTAGAACACGTGGCTTTTGATGCGCCGACCTTCTCTTGACACACTGATCCATATACTGCTTTTGGAAAGCACGACGAAGGTTCACAAGCGTGATGCTCGCTTGTCTTGCTCTAGTCTTACCTTCACACCTACTCTGAGGTAATGTTATTTCCTTCCCTAATGCATAAGGACTAGGCTACAGAGACTACGAAGATCTCCAAATAACTGGAGCAAATCCATGTTTTCAAAATTTTAAACTCGTAATTAGCTACCGTCGATTTATAGACGATGCAACGGATGGGGGAACGTGACTCAAAATCGCTAAATCAGTAGTAAGTACTATTTATAGAGCACCTTTCACAGACAATAGGTCACAAAGTGCTGTACAGAAAATCAATGCAAACAATTAAAATCCAACACCATATAAAGTAGGAAAACACTATAACAAAACAAAACCTAACAGTATGTTGCTAATTAAAAGCTTGCCGGAACAGATGTGTCTTGAGGTGTTTTTTCTCTTTTTGTTTTTGTCTCAAATGCAATTAGCCCTATCCTTTCTCACAACAGGCATATAAAACAGAACACTTTATGTAATAAAAAATTCATGTTTTCTAAATTTCGTCCGTATAATATAACAGACATGTATCAAAATATATTTAAAACATATTTTAGATCCTGAATAAAAGGCTGGAACTAAAACAGGTTAAATAAAAGAGACAGGATGTTGAGTATCAAATATTGCACACTCCCCTTTCCCACTGTTAACGCCCATGCAGTCAGCATTTATGCACAATATAAAAAACGTCAAGTCAAAATACATTTCAGTTAGTGTTTGACTTCCCTTCCCATAACAAGCCAAACAGATTGCATATTTAAAACATTTATTTAAAATCATAGTAAAACATTGAGTTTACACTTTTTGAACTGCCTATTTTTTGCCTCTGATAAATCAGTGAAACAGGCATTTCTTTATTTACATGCAAAAGTGAGATTGTAGCTTTAAATGTAAATGTCTGTTCAAGATAACACTGGAGGATCAACAAGAGGATATACTGTTCCTGAAAGCGAGGAGTACTTCAAGGACCAGGTTGCTATCATTTGACTCGAGTTACGTATTTGAAAAGCCCAGATGACTGAAGCATTATCATAACTTTTATGAGTGTTTGCTGAAATTGTCAGGTTGTCTTATCCTACAAACGCTGACAAGGAAAAGCAACATGGAACGACCCTACTTGCTGCAATCCACTTCCACCATAGCTATACTTTACACAATGCCTTAGGTCCACCTTCAAAGAGGCAAGAAAAGCCATTTTATATTAAATTAGGCAGGTATTTGGCTCACAGTTGGTCCGGGTCTCCCAGCATTTAGCCTATTTGACCGTCAACACTGTACTCGTGTACTCCGATCCAGACACAGCACTTTAGCTAATTGAGTAATGCCCCCTACAGCAAATCATTAAATTCTCAATACCATCACGTGTACCAGACCATAGCTGAAAGATCTGTCTGCTTGGCATACTAAATATGAGCCAGTGGGCCAGTGAAATGATAGCTTAAAAAAATAAGATGAACTCATTTCACCCATCAATTTAAAAAATAAACACTCTTATGTACAATATAATTAAATATCATATCTGCTCATACTGTTTCTATTAAGTACATGATTATAACTGTAGGTTTGCCACATCTCAAAAAGCATAAATACAAGCCTTGTGTATCACAAGGTGGGATGATCATCAGCCAATTCAGACACTCACTAGCTGCTCTTTCAACATCCACTTGCTGTCTTGCTACAGAGGTTTATAGCACCAGAGATCAATGCTGGACCTCCACAATTTGCACCACAGTTCTAGAAAACGAGTCCACTTCCTCCCCACATAGCGAGGGAGCCGGGGCTGAGGGCTGCAGAACAGAGTGCAGATGGGACTCATAACTGGTGTCATTCATCCAGGTGCAGGGCCTCTGGAGGAGGTGCTGGTCCAGCTCACAGCTCACCCGAGTGGATGGGAGGGGAGCGGGTTGGGAACGGCCAAGACGAGACAAAAGTTCGCAGTCCCAATCTGACTCAGAGGACGACGATGAGAAAGTGGCCAAGTCTGGAACAAGAGCAGACTCGATACAAACAGAAGAGAACGTTTTAGAAAGTGAAGGGGCTTTGCTGTTCATTGTTAAGTGAGGTTTATTGTTGAGAGGAAGATTAACTGATTTTGTGTTTGAGGACACTGGGCAGGATAGATGATCTGCACCTGTGGCGCAACCAAGACAAGGAAGCAAATCAGCCATTTGATTTGACAGTTGAGGCCAAATGTGTACCTTGGGAACAAGGAAAGGGGAATGATGCTGTTGAGTTCCAGGCCTTTCCACTGTATAAGCACTTGGCACCTTGAAATAATGCATGGTGGACTTTATATTTCTGTGAGCCTGTTCCACAGGTATACAGTCTGCAGGGTTACAGCATGTCTTCTGATTGAATAATAAACTAGAGTCCATTGTTGAGGCAATTTTACTTTCTGGCCACACAACTGATTTTAACTTGTGTGTCACATGGCAAGCACCGCTGCCAGAGAGCAACCACACCCTCCGTCTCTTGTTCAGCTTGAGGTCCGGGCTCGCTGAACGGCAGCGCTTCCTGGGGTTCATTGTGATCGTCGTTGGATGCCGAGGTAGCGAGCGAGATCTCGGCGGGGCGGGCCCAGCCATCTCCAAGCCGCAGTTGGCATGCGCAAGTCCGTTAACAACTGACAAATGCTCCTTATGTTCCCAGTTCAATCCTCCGCCTGGCCGAGACCGCATCTCCACAGAATACGTTTCCGTGGTGAGCACGTCAACGCCGTCCTCTGCTGCGACATGGTTGTGGGACCGGAGCGGACTTTCAGGGTAGAGGAGCGGAGGCTCCGCGTATGGGCTGTGAGGCTCCAGGTGGACCTGGGGGCTGAGGACCGGGGGCAGGGAATAAGGGTCAGGGGTCCCATCTGAGGGTTCGGGGCAGGGGGTGAGGCACTCAGTGTCGGGGTGTCGGGCAGCCGAGTAGCCCGTAAGCGATGGGGCGTCCGGCGCAAAACCAGAGAGGCTGGGAGAAAGAGGTTGGCTCGCCATGTTAGGAGTAGCAGGCTCCAAGTTAGCAGGTGCAGAAGCGGCATTAAGGAGGGGACAGCGGACATCCAGTGGTGCGGGGCTAGTGCAGGAGGAAAGAGGCTGCATGATAGGACTTGGGACCTGGGCGTTGGAGGATGGACCTCGGTGTAGCAGTGCCTGCAAGGCATGCTCCGCCTCCGCGTCGCCGAGAGGCTCCAAGTCAGGTGGACTGGGGGGATGAATGGGTGGGATAATGGGTAGGCTGGTAATCCAGGAAAAAAAAGAAGTTATTAACTAGATAATTGCCAAACATACCATATGTGCATTTTTGTTTTTTTAAACCAGCCACCACTGACGGTTAGTCTGGGGCAACTTCATCTTGTAATAGTCACCAGAAGTTAAAACTCTCACCTGTTGAGAGGTGCCTTGAGCATGAATCCTGGCTGAATGTCAGCTACCAGCTGATCTAACACCAGGTAGTTTGAAGGATTCTGCACAAAAAGACGATGCTCTTCTGACTGCAAGTGCTGCAAGGGAAAGAATCATAGCAAGGTACAACAAGCCCATGTGTAAATGCTCTGCACGCACCAGCAAATAAGAACCCAACACCAATAAACCACTGTTTTACCTCCTCATGGTTAGTAAAGGGTTGACGACAGCATTCGCAGTAGCCCCGGTCTTTTCTACGTGGTCGCCAAGGTGAGGGGTTAAAACCGACCACTGTTTCAGCCGTTTCTTGGATGTTACTTGGAGAATTATTTGTTTCCCTATAAGATGAATAAACATAATTCAGATGATTCAAAACCAAAAACAATCTAGAACTGGATCTGGGCTTACAACATAATTAACCTGGCTATGTTTTCTGGCTCCTCTGTTAGCCTCTCAGGCCGTGGGGGAGGAGGGGGCTCAAACGGACTCAAGTGGCCCGAATAGAACAGACTGGGGAAGGTCATAGACTGCATATGCAAGGGCTTGTATTTCCTGGTGAGGCAAAGGGACAAGACGATTTGTTACAACATTTAGAATGCACAAAAATATAATGTAAATCCACAATGTCAACCACTGTAGCAGAAATCATAATAAAAATCAATATAGTGGACTGCTGAACATTTCCTGTTTCTAGCCATTCCCTATTCACCAGGCAAAAAAGAAATTTTAGTGCAGACTGAAGAAGACCCCTGGGGGTCTCACATCTAACCGTTTCAGATGTCATAGGTTCACTTTCTAATAGCACAGGCCAATCCCTCTGTCAGGGCCCTCCAATTAGTTGAAATGACAGAGCCTCTGAAAAGAGCCGTTAGCACACCCGGTCCCCTGTGGAACCATGCAGTGGAGCTTGCAAAGCTCAATTGAAATGGAAATCTTATCCCTTGCTTGAGTGCTGGACTCCTGGGGAGCAGCTTCACTAAGAGCACTTGTCACATTACCCAACAGAACTCCCAAACAGGTTCAATTAAGAAAATCACCTGGATTGAAACACAAGCCTTTACAATGGTGAGGCAAGTACAGTAATGCTGGGGATGGCCACTGCCTGTTTTTCTGCATTAACAGACCCAGGCCGAGATCAGCTTGTGATTTGATCGGTGCTTTTTGGCAGCAAAGCACATTTACCATGGTCTCAATGGTCCCAATTAAAGATTTAACCACCTGTGTGTGCCAAGTTCCTCGCACTGA
>JAODUG010028896.1:8463-19417 GCA_027564795.1 Aphredoderus sayanus
CAGAGAGGGCTCCCCCTGGTGGACATCGACAGGGCTGTCAGCGCCACGCTCACCCTGGTGGGTGGTATTTATGGGGCGCAGGAGGGGGGGCCTCCAGGGGCCTCCACAGCCAGCAAATACTGCACCAGCAGCCAGGACCTCCGCGTCCTGGACCGCTTCCAGGTACAGTCAACCAGGAAGACCTTACCATTTAACTTAACTTACTATGTGTTAACAAAGATATTCACTATAGAAATATTTTATGTGAGGATTACTGCAATTATTAATTTTTGTACTACTTATAAGTCACTTTGGGGGACAACGCCTCTGTAATTCTGTAAATGTTTTGAGACTGGCTTTAAATGTCCCTGGCGTATTTGTTTAATGAAATGTGGCCTTCAGTGCAACCTGTCCACCAGACGGGGGCTCCACCAAGGAGCTGTTTCATTCTGGCACCGCTTAATGGGCTCCGATGGCAGCATGGACCAAACCATTAAGAGCCCTTACACATCTCGCATCCTCAAACCTTTTATCAGGTAACACAATCAATCAGCGTATTGATATTTATCAGTATGTAACACAACAAATACTGAATAAGATGGAGTTGAGGCGCTGAAATGATGGTACAAAATATTGTACTCTTCTAAATTAAATAATTAGTCTTAATGAGACTTTCCTGGTTAAATAAAGGGTAAAAGAAAATGCATATGATGTAAGGTTGGGAAATAGCCACCAGTTGATATTTAGTGACATTATATAAGTTAAAATGTTAACCAATCAGTTTTGTTAAACCCTCAACTCTAGCTTTCTTAACTGAGTATTTAGTAATCCCAGCAACATTCTACAATGAAAAACCAACAAAAAAAACAAGTTCATACTTCATTTAATATAACGGTTTTAGAGTTGAGGGTTTAAAAGAATTGCACTTGGACAGTAGTAGTTACTACGTATGCTATAAAGCAGAAGAACAGACCTGTTCCTGTGTTCTCCAGGAGAGACTATGAAAACCGGCCTCTGAAGATGAGGCTGCTGGCAGAGATCCGGGCGTACCCTCACAGGAAGGATTCCACGTGGGTTCCTGAACCAGAGGCCCCCATCGACTACTGCTATGTCCGTCCCAACCACATCCCCTCCATCAACTCCATGTGTCACGACAGCTTCTGGCCAGGTAACCACCACTGGCGCATTCACACTGGTGTAGGGATTAGTATACCGGTAGATCTCTCCATAAACCACTATTCCCTTTTTTATTTGTTGGCTGGGTATCTTGAGGGGGTCTACATATAGCCACTTTCACGGTTAGCTGATGTTTGATGGGGCATGATAGAATCAAAATGGTATGCACAACCTGTTATCATCTGTTAAACTTTAAATCCCAGCCAACCTTCCTTTCTTTTAGTCAGCACAGTGCTCTCCAGGTTAGTGTATGTGGTATTGTTAACCCATCACAGCAAGGATGGATAGTGTCAACAGATACTCGCTTTTTATTTTATTTTATTTTAAAACAAAAGACTTGCTTGCAGTGATAACTAAACTCCTCTACCCTTCCTTTCAGGCGTGGACCTCTCGGAGTGCCTGCAGTACCCAGATTTCAGTGTGGTGGCGCTCTACAAGAAGGTGGTGATTGGATTTGGCTTTATGGTGCCGGACGTCAAATACAATGAGGCCTACATCTCCTTCCTGCTGGTCCACCCTGACTGGAGGAGGGCGGGCATTGCCACCTTCATGATCTACCATCTCATCCAGGTTAACAAGTGACTGAAATATTCTACTGTGTCCAGGACCAAACAAGTGTAATATTTGTGTAATGTGTGTGTGTGTGTGTGTGTGTTCCAGACGTGCATGGGGAAAGATGTCACCCTCCATGTGTCAGCCAGTAACGCAGCCATGCTACTGTACCAGAAGTTTGGCTTTAAGACAGAGGAATACATCCTGGACTTCTATGATAAATATTATCCTGTGGATAGCAACGAGTGTCGACACGCTTTCTTCCTGCGACTACGACGCTAATGCCTCTCAAAAGATCTTCAAAACAATACTGCTTTGGTTTTAAGACTGCTGGAACAAATTCTGATGGGAAATGCCCTGCATTTCATTTTGAAACTTAAAGGTGGTCTAAGCATTTATCTCCTGAAGACAGCATCATTTGGCATAGATGCAGCAGAGGCAATGTGATAATTTGGGGAGTGGGAGTGGCGATATGTTAGGCCGGTCCCTCTATGCAGCCAAAAATAGATCTTTCTCGTGTCTTCTACATGATTTAAGATTATACATTTTCACTTGTATGTATACCAATGTTGTTGTTTTTCTTGCTGTACAACAATTTCTTAGTGCACCTTTAGTTCATGCTGTTGGCCAACATGGTCCCAGTAAGGTGTTATGGTTCACATCACATTGGGGGTTGCCCAATATAACCATTCTTCTACTGTTTTGCTAGTTACTAGGAGCTACTATGCTGAGTAACACCACAGCCTTCTGCTGTTGGACACTGACCAGCAATGGAGCAAAGTGCCTTGCTTAAGGGCACATCCAAAAGGAGGGCACACTTCAACCATATTTCTTTTCTTACTGTGATTCCTGTAGTCAACCCAGAAATGATTCGGTAAGAAACCTGCCTCTTTTGAACTGTCCTTTTATTTCTATGGATATTTTTACTTGATGTATGGACTGACAGACTGTTATGGTAAATGTGTTTGTGTGGAGTGTATACTGTATGTAGCTGGTCAGTTCCTGTTAGTTTTATACAAAGTAGGGGGTTCTCACTCTAGACTAGGGTTTGCGTCAACTACAGAGCATCAAAGAGAAACGTATCTTTGCTCAAAGATACTTTATTCGGGCAGTTGCTTTCTGGCGCATGGATTTGTTTCACAGTCTACAACAGCATTCCTGTGATCTATTTGTAAACATTAAAAACAACTATACATTATGAAAAAATCCTGTATTCCATGACAGTCAAATAAGGGTCAAACAAGTAACTTTTTAATTAATATTTATAAATTGAATAGCTGTTTTCTTGTCTACAAAAATCTACTTTTGGCAAGCAACATTAGACAGACTGACATAATACAACACAATATATAAATATAAATATATGCCTAGATATGAAGATAACTGGTAAGAAATCCAGTACACACTTTGTACATGAAGTGCTAAGGGGCTATAGCTTCCTAACAGATGGATCTACCAAACATTGGATTAATATCAAGAGGAATAAAAACAAAAAAAATAAAAGGGGACATGGTCAGAATCCATCCAGGCTGAGCTTTCCTGTGGACCTACCCAGTCTTCCCAGCACTCCTTGGCCTACCTTAGCGGCCAGGAGGGCAACCATTTCATCACAACCAGAGATCAGAGCGAGGTCATACGCAGTATGACTTTGGGTGTTCTTCTTGAGACTGGCATTGAGCCTGCAATCACAAACAATACAAGCATGAATAAAGTCAAGGCTATATATAAAGATACTATAATTACAGCAGTCAAATGGCTTAAACATTTTCACTACAGTAAATGATAGTATAGTGTAGTATTAAAGATGTGTGTAGTGACAGACAATTAGATGTGGGATGTTTTACTGAACCAGTGCTACCAGTCAGTGTGAGTTGTCTTACCCCAGCAGGACTTCGGCACACAGCAGGCCTTTACTGCCCCGGGCTGCTGCTTCATGCAGTGCTGTGTTGTTCATGCTGATAAACAGACAGACACGCCCTTTCAGGAAGAGGACTGTATCATATTGTTCAGACAGTGGTCAGCCATTTTAAGTAAACGTTTGACCATAACGTGGTAAATAGGACCATTAACGTGGCCTGGCTAAAACCATCCTTTATTTGCAAGTTGTGCATCCAGTTGTCTAGTTGGTACAGACAGCAGTTAGGTTGACTGGTACACTTATTTATTAAGATGAGACACACACCAAAATCCTCCTAGTCCCACTCATTATGGTTCACTTACGGCCCTGATTGCTGGTTAATGTCTGCACCTTTCTGCACCAGCACAGGAAGAGCGTCATGGTGACCATTCATCACAGCAACCAACAGGACCGGGCGACCAATGCTGTCTTGACATGATGGATCGGCCCCCTGCGGTGTTGATAATAGTCCATTTGACAGTGTCACACACAGTCCCATGCAATAATAACAAATCTATAGGTTTTATCTGCCTGAAGAACCAATGGACAGAAACACAATACGTTTAGTGTCACTGCAGGACCTAAACATAATTTTTGTTATATATATATATATATATATATATATATATGTCAAACATGCTTGAGATGAGTGGCAAGGACGTACTTTTTCTCATATTATACCGGTACAGCAGTTTGATCAGGCCTTTCAAATCATATAGCCTAGACTGGCCTCCCTGTTCGCACCCCACCTCATTACACTGTTTAGACTGTAGATTGTTGTCTCTCCTTATTGGACAGTCTCTGGAACACATACTAATGAACAAGTGTTGCATATAGGATTTATCACCCATTACCTCATCAAGGAGCTGCTGGACCACAGAGATGTGGCCCCGCCCCTCTGGACCCAGCTCACTCAGTAGTTGGCTGTGTTTTACCTAATGAGTGAGAGAGAGAGAAATATATATAGTAATTCCCTGGAAAGTTAGAAACCCTAGCTATTAACTAGCAAGCAACCAGTACATCAAAGCATCTGGGACACCCTAGCAACCCCCAAACAATGTGCTAAGAACTACCCAGGTCTCCATAGCAACCACCCAGGGCAATACAACTAGCAACCAGCAACCTTCTGGAAAACCTAGCAACATATTACAACCCACCCAACCCAACCCACCCAACTGGCAATATATATTTTCTTCAGAAAATTCACATTCTGCCTGTATTTATTTGTCTATATAAAGAGTATATAAACAGATTTTCTCCATATCATATGCTGTATTGTGTTGTCATTCCTAACCTCAGTTTGCAATATTTTTCGCCTCCTGTAATTTATCTCAAGTGGCAGTTGGCTGTTTGTAACTAATGTATTTAGTAGCCAGCACATTAGGGTGCTTCCTCTTACGTACTGGTGGTTTCGGAGTCATCTCGTAGGCCAGGCTTTGTTTTGGAAGCTTCCTCAAAACCACTGCTCTCTCGCCCTCTGTCAAATATAATATTTTTTTATTAAAATGTTAAAGGTGGGGTCACAGATGCAAGAGAAAGATCTGTGAAATTTTAACTCAAAAACACTTCTCTCTTCAATGCCATAGGGTGCTCCCTCAGAAGCTCTGCCCCACACATTTCTGGTATTGCCAAGGCTGGTGTAGTGTTGTGTAGTGCAGTGTGCACCACTTTGTTTGTGCTCCCAGTTACAGAGCCAGGGATGTGTAGAAATGTATGTATTTTGCTTATGAGTTCACCAATTTCCGATGGCAGGATATTTTAACATTTAGAATCCATAGATTAATCACTTTGGTAAGGATGTTGGTAATGACAAATTAGAAGCTAACTGTCAGAAGGTTGTGAACTACACCAACAATAAGTGGTACCAATCTACTGTTAGACAGACAGTTTATAGTTGACCTTTTCGGCTGTTGGATGGTCCTGTGGTGGATCCCTCTGTGATATTGCTGAAATCTTTTCTGGTGTTGGATGGTCCTGTGGTGGATCCCTCTGTGATGCTGCTGAAGTCTTGCCCTGGTTGTGGGCTGTAAGTTGCAGCACTGCCTGTCTCACTATTCACCTAACAATAGAGACAATGTGACTGCCACACCATATACGGTATACTGAATGTTTAAAGAAAGACAACGCAATGTATCTGTAACTGTAGGCAAACGTCTGTGTCAGTGACTGCTCTGTGAAAATTTCATAAAGACTGGCCAGAATTTGAAAAACTATTCGTAATCTTTATCTCTGTAGCTCCACAATTAGTTATGTATGCAAATTAATTAGTACATACTTAATGCATGTCGTGGGCCTTGTGAGATTAGAGGCCAGTTTTATGAGACTACTTATTTAGAGGCATACTGTTATTCTAATATTATTAGAGTTAGTAGGTCCACTTAATCCCTGTTATTATTTTGAGCAACTTTTATATTCTTCCTCTAATGTGAATCTTTCAGAGTGGAACAGCAGTTATGTTTGTAGGCAAACCTGTTTTTTTTCCTTTGCCAACGCAAAGTTGATTCTCAGACTGACTTCATAATTGTCTTCCTCAATGATGGCTGAAATCATCTAAAGGAAAGCATAAAGCACATTCAATTACAAAGCCATACATGAGGCATAGTAAACTGTGGCATTAGATCAAAAAGGGCCCTGGATTATGTACCCGGCCCATGCAAGGCTCTCCGATAAGGGTTCTGAAGTCAGTGTTGTTTTGGGCATAGCTTCGCAGGTGAGCGCATACATGGTCCAGCTGTTTCCTCCAGTAGCCTAAAGAGCAAACAGTCTTCATTATATATACAAATATACAAACACATTTCATTTAAATAGTTATGCATTTTAATTAAACTCGTAATAATCTTAATAATATTCTTATTAAAAAGTGCATCCAACCAAATAATAATCAGGGAGGCACCGATATATTGGCAGTTTCGGTCAATATTTGCCTTGTTGACTGCAATATGACATTCACGGATGGCAGTGGCCGATGTTTATCTTTTGTGTCGCATTAATTTTGCACTGGCTAAATCCTATATTAGAGAAGATCCAATAGGTGGTACAGGTAGTATGATGCCACCGATACTGTAACAGCCACTGACTGGACACGTCTCTGGGTGCCAGCCCTGTGGGAGTTTTTACACCAACATCGGTATCGGCTATCGGCCAAACGGTTATTTTACTGTGAACATCGGTACAGGCCCAGAATATCACAATCGGTGCATCCATATAAATAATGCTATGGGTATTTTACTTGACCTCTTCCTGGGCTAACAGCTGTAACCAGCGGCCTGCGGTCTCTCATAGTCTCTTGTCTGCTCTGCTGTACCGCACTCTCCTGTTGCTTCCTCAGCAGCTCGGCAGCAGAGGGGTAGAACAGCCCCACTGTCTGGGTCTGGGCATCAGCAGTAGACGGGGGAACATATATAGGCGGCACGGGGATGGGCTGCCATGTCACCCCAGATTCCTGTTCACATAGCAACAATATCCTTTAGGTATTTGATATTACTTCTAGATGAGATAGATACACAATAGATAGATATGGGTACAAATACATTGGTACAATATGACATGTAATAGGACAAAGATGGACTTAAGTAAAAGAAAGTGAATAAAGTAACTACTAACTAACTACTAACAACTACTAACTTGGCATAGGCAACTATTACCACAACTCATTACTGATCAGCAGAGCAGTTGCAGCAGAGGTAGTTCATGACACAGCACTACTGTAATCCCCATTTCTCCATTCTTTCTGTTTACTGGTCGGGGATAGAGCATTGGAGGTTCTGGGACGTGTGTTTCTGGTTATTTACTGCTTCTGTGGTGTCGTCTCCGGGGTTCCGCTTATGGTGGTGGCATGATGGTGCCTGGTTGGTAGGCTGGATCGTGGGCTGGTGGGCTGGTGGGCTGGTGTGTGGGCTCATTCCTTCAGTGTCTTCGGTTTTACATTCTCTGACTGATATCGAAGTGGTTGAGGAGGGAGTCTGGGGTCCTCGGATATTTTGTGTTTTGGGATGGTTGGAATGGGACTCCGGATGTTTGGTGCTTGTTTGTGTTTGGAGGGTTAGGATGATCGGTGTTACATAGGGTGGTGGTATAACTTTTTTTATATATTGTATTGTTGTTAATGATTTTGTATTGTGAAGCACTTTGAATGAATTTGTATGAAAAGTGCTATATAAATAAAGATTGATTTATTGATTAATAATGTAAAGGTGACCTACTGGAAGCTGTCCTTTTCTTAGTCTCTATATATCAGGTATCTCTATCCGACATACCTCATTCAGCTCCTCGGCGCCCCCTGCCGAGCAGGTGGTGTCAGGGCATCGCAGCGGCCCCTCCAGGAACAGGCCACAGGAGCCACAGTAGCTGGCATAGGGGTGGTTGCTGGCGCCACAGTGGGAACACATCACATAAGTGATTGTGTGCCTCGGCTACAACAGACAGAAGCACATTAGCATCCTCACTCCCATGATGGCAGGATGCCTCTGTCACATTGTAATGTCAGACTCTAACACTAAGAGCTGCCCGGACATAGACTCACTTCTACATAATCTAGACTACATGAATATGGGTGCAAGTACATGATGCATGAATAGATAGCTGGGTGGGCGGACCTGACTGTCAATGAATATATTGGAGTACCTTGGAGCCACACCAGTCACAGAAGCGGGCGTCATAGTGGTTGGCCCGTTTACATTTAGAGCAAGTGACCATCTTGTGTTCTCTGGAAGGAGGTGGTGGGGCAATCAGCCTTAGAGCCTGGGTACGGGAAAACACATACTACTAAATTAGATTTCACACACTACGCCTATAATTTGATTGAGCAACCTTATGATAGACTGTATATTTTTACAAAACAGGAGCCTAGGAGCCACAAGCATTAATTAAAAGGTGTTCGCCTGAAGACCTCACAGACCGACCAGAGGTGTGAAGATGTATGAGGGCTCCTGCTCTGACCATGCGGACCATGCTCTGTATGTGATGACTAAGACTTTAAAGTCAACTCTGAAGTCAGTGTAATGCCTCAAGCACAGGGGTAGTAGCTTCAGGTCCCTTAAGGCAAAATCCCTTTCTGAAAGAAACCTTTCCTATGCATAGCTTTAAAGGCCCCATATCATTCAATTGCCATTTTAGACCAATGCTATCGGTACTTGAGCTGAAACCTACTTGATTGTCTGAATGTGTGGAAGTGGCAGGATAGGTCAGAGATGGTTGAGATGATTGAGAAATAATGTAGTGATGCTTACTGTAGCAGGCTGTGGGAGTGGATTCTCACAGGTCACGCAGTAGAGGATATGGCGTGGGTTTCCTGTTCCACACAACGAACACACCGCCTTATCCTAACACAAAGGAGGAATACTGCAAACATCAGGTGATGGAATTGTTGTAATCCTTTCAAGTTTCCAGGCTTATTCCACACTAAGAGTTAATCTTGCATGTGCTGTACATACCAGAATGTATAGTATGTCTTCTATAAATAGATGCAGTCGATATCTAGTACCTGTTCTTAAATTATATCTCTAAAACCTGTATGTTTTTTTAAACATAAGTTGAATTGTACATTCTTTGCATTGCAGAAAAGGCTAATGATAGATCAAATAGTGTATTTTCTCTACTGTATTACCGTAATAACATACTACATTATGTAAACACAGGTATACACTCATCCAGTGTAGAATAACATTAGATTGTTAAAGATACAATGCACGTGTGTGTGTACAGTATGTGTGTGTGTGTGTTCAGTTACCTGCAGTCTGATGCTGGCCTGAGGCTGAAGCTGGGGAGTGATGGAGGCTTCACAGATCACACAGGAAGGAGTGTTGATGGGAACCAGGCCTTTACAGAACACACACACAGCCATCTGTAAACCAACACAACAGAAAACATATGTTCTTCATCCACACTTGAGAGAGCTACTGAAGCACAGTACTGATATGTTGTTGTTGTTTTTAAATATTTTAAAAATGTATCAATTTACTTAGAATGCAGGTATAGATAACTTACTTTAGAATATTACATTTACTATCTTTGACAGTAAGTGCAATGTTCCAAATGCCTCTATAATTACTGGTGCCACTACAAATCAGTTCCATGTTCAGTATTGCAGGGTGACTTGTGAGAGCTGCAGCTGAACACACAAACTTGACTGTCCTGCACAGAGGCCAGCCCTAAACCCCATATAACAGCTTTGGGATGAATAGGAATGCAGACTGCAAGTCAAGCCCCATTTCCAGACATTAGTGCCTTACCTCACTTACAGTATGCTCTTATCTATGAATAGGAGAAAATCTAGACAGCCATGTTGCAAAAACAAGTGGAAAGCCTTCCCAGAAAAGTGCATGAACAGCATACAATGACTATCTAGAGAATGGTGTGCTAGTTGTTGTGGCCGAGTGGTTAAGGCGATGGATTAGAAATCCATTGGGGTTTCCCCGCGCAGGTTCAAGTCCTGCCAACAACGGGCTGTAATTTTCACTGCGTTGAATGGGAAGAGATGATAATGTAGCTCTGGCTACATAGTCAAATGTATGTGGACATCCGTTCTAATTAATGTATTTGGCAGATGCAATCTGAAAAGTTTGAGTATGGAAAAATAATCTTGGGATGGTTTTAGTTTCCTATAAATAAATGCACATAATGGTATATGGCACAATGACTATCTAGGGAAATATATACTTCCAACTTTGTGGAAAAAGTGTACATTATCTAATGGGGTTAGCAGATGCCAACTGTAGTTTGGTGGTGGACGAAAAATGATCTCTGTTTATAGACACCTTAAATCCACTAAAGGGAAATCTTAATGCTAAAGGCTACTATGACTACCGTATCTAGAGAGTGATGTACTCCAAACTACAGGCTAGTCTTGCCTGGGCTACCACAGTGTGGGAACAGCAGTTTGTTTGTTCAGCAGGAGGTTTGCCATTGTTTGGATCTTATGTCGGAAATAAAAGTTTTTCACATGCCAAGGTCCAAGAGAGAGGCGGTGAGCCGACTGCATCAGTTACAACAGGGGTCATGTATTCTGGCTGATTACGCAGTGGATGTTGAGCGTATCAACCAAGGTTCAACTTACGCTCTTACAAGGAGGATTCTGCAATATTAAGCTTTGTTCCAAAGACTGGGCTTATATTGCATATATGTTACTGTACAGTACCTGTCCTCCCTCAGAGGGGGGCAGCCTCTGTCCTGGGACAGGGGGCACCGCGGTACCACACTGTAGACAGAACCGGGCAAATGGGTCGGAGGGACGATGACACAGACACTTAGCACACCTGGATGGATGGATGGATAAATAGATAGATAGATAGATAGATAGATAGATAGATAGATAGATAGACAGATAGACAGATAGATAGATAGATAGATAGA